>CAKAKQ010037875.1:0-14789 GCA_916700675.1 Helicolenus avius
AACATTCTGAGCAGCGGAGACTTGGCTGGCATATGCGAACGCGCATGTGTGCCGACCCGCTACACTTATACGCTGTAAAAAGTTACAAATAGTCCCTTTAATGCTCTTGTTGGAATATTATCTGGAGGCTATATGTGTTCTTTTGTTATAGCAGTTTTGTGGTTGTTGATTTGTCGTTTCTGAGGCCAACGTGTTGCTAATACAACATTCTGAGCAACTGTTATTTCAACACAGTCTTATGACAGTTCGTGAAATAGTCATGAAATTTAATGTATTTGATTTGTGTATAGACACGAATTTCCCTTTTTTTTCCCGGGACGCTCAGCACGACTTTCAACAACATATTTTTCATGCTTTTTCCTACAAATGTCCAGCAACACGTGACGCATGTGTCAATTTCTGCTCCTGTCATTCTAAGTGAGTTACTGTAATGCCTATTTCTCACCTCAAATGTGTTCAGAAACATCTCGTAGTGTACTGTTTAGCTGTAAAATTAGACAGTTTGTGACCCGGCAGCCATATTGAGATCAGTTGAGGAAATACCAAGCACCGCCCACCAGCCGGAGCACAGCCAATAGGAACGCTCAATAGAAACGGTCCCTCTGAAATGATTTGGGATTGGCCAAAGTCTCCCGTCACGGGCTACATTTTTTAAAGTCTGAAAACGGAGCCATGAGAAGGTGCAGAAGTCTAGTTATCTCTCAGAGCACTTGAATTACAATATGCTGAAAGTTTCTTATGGAATATTTGCCCAGTGATGCCAAAAACATACTGCCTACTGCCACTTTAAGGTTGGGAAAAGATTACTAAGGTTAGGATGGATGTTGTTAGGATGTGACCTGCAGACTCTCTACAGACACCCCACAGTGAAGTCTTCCTGAAGAGGTTTTGCACAACAACACTTCCCTTTGCTCCTGAAAGAGAACAGTAATTTGCTCGACTGCAAGAGGTCCCTTGTTAGGTGGATGTAGGTCATTTTAAGTGGTTAAACAAACAGGAGGACTGTCTCATTATGGGCTTCAGTGTAATGGCCACAAATAGCACCAAGAAGCAATTACTTAAAAAAAAAATAAATAAAAATAGGACGTTAACCATCTTAAAATCATGTAACACAACCAGTGGCGGATTAAATTGGTCAGGGGCCCCTAGGCTTCTCTTTGTATGGGCCCCCCTACAGTACCCTTACTCATGCTTTAACGCTACCAGAAAAAAATAATTTAGTGCCATGTGTAAAAGCATGCTAGATGGCTCGCATATACAGACTCGGGGAGCACTGGCATATACACACACACACACACACACACACACACACACATTGAGACAGCCTTTATTCTAGACCTTGTAATATCCAGTCAATTTAGGGATTTTCTTTAGTAGATCTTGGTGTTCTTTCAGCCGTTTTGCTTTTCATTTTTGTGCTCCTTGATCATATTTTCATTCTACCGCTATTCTGTCCAGTAGTGATGTATTATTTGAAAACCAAATTGACCTTATTAACCTGGTCATATCATGGGACCAGGTTCACGAGGTCAGCTGATTGGGTAGATGAGGCCATATCTACCCAATCAGCTGCATATTTTTTTTTAATGCTTCTTATGGGCCAATAGGGGATAAAGTTTTTTTTTCTTCTCTAAAGTATATTTAAATAATAAAAAATAATCTGGCCAATCTTGGGCCCTTGCAAACATGGGGCCCCTAGGCTGTGCATTAATCCCAGAACACAACACTCTGCATGCTCATGTTTACCAACACAGCCACTCAGTGATGCTTCATTCCCGAGGGGGACCAGAGAGGCAGATTATGTGACATTGATGGACGTGCTTGTTTGCTGCTTCAGGATTGTCCTTTCCAGAATTACGCCACTGATAGATAACACACTGAAATCTACCCGCTGCAGCTTTAGCTATTCTTATCATCCTCACATCTACTGTGACTTGAAGACTGCAAAAAAAAAAAAAAAATCTGTTTGTGACAGAAAACACCTCTTTGTTCAAGTTCAGTCCGGGTAATACCAGAAATTGCGCACTCGAGGCCTCCCTTGACACGGTTAAACTACACTGGAATTGCATGATATTGCCCTCGGGCTGTAACGCTCTTGAGAGCCCCGAGGGGAGCACCTCTCCTCTGTGAATTTTAAAGGTCACGGCAGTTTCACTCCCTCTCTTTCTTTCTTTCTCCCTTTCTCTCTCTCTCTCTCGCCACTGAGAAAAGCACATGAGCTGATGGCCTATTGAGAATATTGTTTTCTATCTCTGGGCCCCTATAGCTCATTTCCAACGCTGCCCTTGGAAATGCGTTTGAAAGGCAGCTCACAGCATGGCAAAACACACAACACGCTCTTGTTGATGCCCTCGGTGCCTCTCAATATGCAGACCATAGATAATGGCATTCACTGCACAGTTGGTACTGACTTCCTCGCCCATCTTTTGAGCGGGTACACTGCCTCATACTGTGCTTTGTGTTAGGCTCTCTTGGTAAACAATGAGAGCTGCATTGACGGCGAAGGAAACATGGATAATATCTAGACACCAGCAACCCCGGGAAGGATGAGCCTGCGCCCGTCTTAAGCAATATCATCATGTGTTTTTCAGCATGCGGACACATTTCGAATAAAGTTGTCCTGCTACAGATAACAAGCTGCATTCACCTCTTACTGTACTGCAGCAGAGGAAACGAGATATCCTCACAGTTTGTTGACAGTCAGGTGAACTGATCAGCCAAACAGATGGTTGGGAAATACTGTTGCACTGTGGTTAAAATCTGCTCCCTGGTTTTGTTTATTTTCATTTATCCGAATCAGATAAGCAGTAAGCCAGTAAGTAGAAGTGGGGGTGAGAGGGAAGGTGGGCGGATGGTTTAATCCATTGAGATATACTGTTGATGTGATCTGTGCTTCATATTTGTGGTTCCAAACTTACCTGAGTAAGGGTGGGTGATACAATACCATGAGACAATATACATGTGTCTACTGTCAGAGGTTTTGATATACTGTTAATATCCCTTTTAGTATTTCTGGGTGTATTAGGTCACTGTGCGCAATATTGGATTTCAATGTGATGAAGCTTCTTGATTCATCGGCTATGTAATTTACCGGATTAGATAAAAAAATATATAGACATTCCAATCTGGTTGTTTTATCCATCAACAGTTTGTTGTCTTTGATTTTCCAAAAATACTACATCACAATATATATCGCGATATAAAATTACATGGAGGTGATGGAGGATTTTATCCATATCACCCAGTCCTATAGGTTAAATTATGTATGGGGAATACACTTATTTGATTTCTTGCCTCTAGTTAGATAAGACGATTGTTACTCTCATGTGCATTAACTGCAAAGCTGGAGCTTAGTTTAGCCTAGCAGAAGGACTGGGAGCAGAGAGACAGCTTATAGCTAGCGTAGGGTGATCATATTTACAAACCCCCCACACCGGGACCCTTAAGTGTTCGTGCATGTTCATGCACGAGCACACGTATGAGCTTATGCACGGTTGTTCGTCTCACAACTTTAACCCTTTCACGGTGTGTTTTTAGTTCATGAAAATTAATTGCAACATTTTGGTCGCCTAAAAATGACTTATTTAGCATTCGGTTGTACTTTTCTCCATCCTCTCATGTCACTTCTGGTTGCAAAAACAAAGACGGCGACAGCACTCACTCTCCCTTCACTACTATTAGCAACATTTATAAGAATAAAAATACCAAAAAACACAAATATTATGATCATCACGACCCTATTAAATAGAATATCAATAGCACAAAGCCCTCTAAAGAACCAGGTGTTACATTTGCTAGACAACAGGCCTTACAGTAGCAGTTATCCTTGAAAAGAAAAGTGGTTTGCTTTAAGGTCAAGATCCTATTTTACCTCAAACCTAAGCTGAGAAGACACTTTCACTGAGTGACAGGAGTGTTTGAGATGAGTTTTAGAGAAACAATTGCTAGACCATCAGGGAATAAGTGCTGTAATTTATTTTAATACACACTGTCAGTGAGAATATGAATAATTTATAAGCATGATGAATGTAATAAATTCTGGTGTTGTATATAAATGTATTGTTTAACAACACACTCTGGAAAAGTAATTCATAGTTGCTGAAGAGGGAAAAATGTTAGCGCAGAGTCAATTTGTGAATAATTAATAAAAAGACACCTTACAACAAATTAGGTGCAATATTAAGTATTCATTATTTATTTATGCACATGCAACCTTTTTAATAATCTTAAATAAATAAATAAATAACTGTTTTTAAGCATCAATTAGGTGTTATTGCAGCAGTTATAGCTCTGCCTCAGGAGCAGTAAAGGTTGTTTCTAAATGCATGAATAAACACGTGTCCTTATATATGTTTACCACTACCTTTTAGTGCCTTACAAAGCATTTATATAGTGCTGAGAGATTCTAAATGGGGGAGTTAATGTGAAGGAAAGTGTTACCCAAAGGCAGTGTTGGATATAGCACTTTATACCACAGATATTATGTTGTTGTCACTATGTGTTGAATGTCAGACAAAAGACATCCGAGGTGTTTTACATTCTGTTGTTCAACCAGGCAAGTTGACTAAAGCACAGTCTTATTTGCAGCAGCAGCAGCTGCCTGGAGGAATAGCTCCGCTGGGATCGAGGGATAAACACACATACGCATACACATCGCTACTTAAGTACTTTGCTGATACTTGTTGAGGGAAAGTAAGTCTGTTGTTTATTTAAAGTTGCACCAGGCAAGATTTATATCTAAGAAACTCTGAACTTCGTGTGCTGCAATAGAGAGGAACCTCACAGCCCATCAAAATATGTACATTGACTATATTCGCTGGAAAATAAATTGTGGTTTTGGGTATGCGCAGCGCCGAAATACAAATTGTTTGCAGAGTAATCTGTATTCCAAAGTCCTACAACTGTTGTCTTTCTTTATGTCTTTTGTTTGTCCTTTAGTGTAGCATTTGGTAAACATGAGCATGCACTTTACCGATGACATGTCACAACCCGATCTCACGAGAAGGCGGATAAATAGCACGACATTACAAGGACATTCTGCATGTCCTGAGAATGCATTTTAGTCTTTTTGATGTCATTTTTACACACGCAACAAAACTATGGTAACGGCTGCAGTTATGTTTAGGCAACAAAACCATTTAGTTAGGTTTAGGAAAAACATCATGGTTGGGCTTCAAATAAGTACGTAAACTAATTTACGTAAAATACCAGGCTGGTCTCATACACTGTTGGTAGTTATACCTATGACAATTAAGGCACTATAATTTGTGGAATTCGCCTGCAGATGCCGTTAGGAGCACCGGAGGACACAGATGTACGTGATTTTTTTTTCAGATTCCCTGTCTCATGCACTACTGTCAAGATAGAGTGGATAAGTAATGACACTTCCGTAGTTATTTTAACCCAAACCACGATTTTTTCCTAAACCTAACTAAGTAGTTTTATTGCCTAATACTAAGAAAAAAGTTTTCTGTGAAGACCGAAGTTTATTTTGAAAAGACTATATGCATGTAACAAACTGAAATTGACACCTGTTGCTGGACATTCGTAAGAAAATAAACAAATTAGAACGTAACTTCAAATTAACTCAACAACACTTTGACATGAACAGCGGTCTCCTGGCTGAAAGTCCTGTGTTTGTTGGACCCATCGCCCTCCTCCCTCCTGCCCACCATAAGCAGTCTTTCTCACTTTTTACTCTACGTCACTAGCTTTGAGCGTAGCATATTTGTAAATGAATGTGTTTACATTGCAGTCAATACAGACTACGTGGCGTACAAATGACAAGCCAGAAGCAAGAACGGTGTTCTTTTAGCACACAAAATGACTTGCAATCACTGAAGTTCAGACTGCCCCCTGCTGACATCTGGAGCTGTGTTACCTACAACAGATTCATTTCATTTGTACAGCACACATAACAACATAAAATGAAAATGTACTGATTTGCACAGCAAATAGTAAACACAGCAGTAAATCGGGTAAAACACAATTACACTATAAACACAGAAACTGAATAGACTGCAAGCATAAAAGTAAATATTAAAAACAATCACAATGTCAAGGTTGTAAAGCAGAATTTACTATTGTGGAATGCTATAAACAAGCCATTGTGCATTTACTGCAACACACATAATGGACGAATAATCATGTAAAACTATAATCGTATAAAACAGGCTCTTTAACAGAGCACGATGTTAAAAATACTCTACATAGATGTATAAAGATTACATAAAGTGCAGTTACACTTTCAGATAAAAAAAACAAAGCTACAATTGAATTGCACTTGATCTTGCATGCGGTAGAATATGCTGATGAGAGTACATGTACACATTTATGAATGTTGCTTAGCTACAGGGTAAGCAGGTTCACAGTTAAAGATTCATTGTGACTGACACTAGCTAAATAGCTGCTGCCTAAATCTGGCTCTCCCAGGCTGATTGTTGACTGCAGTTTCATTTAAATATTTATCATATGCATATTGGACCCCTAAGGGCAGCATTTGAAATTACAACAGTCAGTACGTTAATTGCCAAAAATGCCACACAAGCTTTGGGATCTAGATGTTCCATTTTATTATTAATGAGCCAGAGACTGCAGTTTGACATTTATGTTGGGCCTGCAGATGCAAATGAGTCTCCGTATAAGAGTCCAAAAAATGAAAGCAGCGCATGCACCCACTAGTAATCTGATTTGTGCTAAAAAAGGACTGCTGGTTTGTAGAAGCAGATTCTTTGTTCAGTTTTTTTTTTTTTATTCTTAATGCTGCAAATGTTATTTAGAAATCTAATACTTATGAAATGTCAGTTTTTCATTCAATCTGAAGGAAAACAACCAATCAGAGCCGAGCTGGAGCCTTGCCGTCTCTGAGCAGCTGTCAATCACTTGTGAACTCCAATCAAATGGTCAAAACTAGGCAGCGCTGATCAAATATGAATCAATATTCTGTTACTGTAATGCATATTTCTCGATTTAAATTTTTTCCGAAACATCTTATAGTGTACTGTTTAGCTGTAAAATGAGAATTGTAAACACTTTACAGCTATTTTCATTGTAAAAGCAGTTACATATTTTAAATATTTGTCCATCCTTTTTTTTGTAGATTTTTCTATTTTCTATGTATGGATTCTTAACTTTTGCGTTTTTTTCTTTTTCTTTCTCTTACTTATTGTTATGCACCAAATACCAGGGCAAATTCCTTCTGCTTAACACCTGATTCGGATTCTTCAACACTAACTCTGCTGCATGTATCCTCAGGAGTAATAATAATATTCTGACACAGTTAATAGCCCAGCGGGTTTCTCGTTTGCTTTTCAACGCTGGAAAGACCACTCGTCTGAGTTTCCCCCAAATTCAGACATCAATAGACATCCTAATCCATTCAGACTCAGAGTCCGAACGGATTGAGCCTGTGTGCAGGTAACGTCCAAAATGATGAAATATAGCACAGACACAGGGCTTAAAAGGTCGTTTCTAATGCAGTCTCTAATGGGCTTTCCATATGTTGTTAGCTCCTGCCACCTGAATTCCATCAGGCCAGCTAAGTGGGGGGAAGTCAGCCCCTTCCATAAACATCTGCCATTAGAGTTCAGGCTGCAGAGGGAGGGATTTAAGTCTCCCAGGGTTCCTGACAAGATAACTTGTAAAAGCTTGGCTGAGGGTCAAAGGTAGCAGGTATCAGATGAGGTGTATTCCCCCAGTGAACTGTCCTGTAAAGATATATAAATCACCTGGACAGCTGCTGCCGCCTATTTGTATCTGTCCGTCTCTCAGCCTTTACTGTGTTTTTTTTCTTTCCTTTTGTGAGAGATCCACACAGATAATTCCTCCACTGTAACTCCCTGAACTTTGCAGCTTACTGAAGGGAGGAAATGAGGACAGGGGAGCTACTGACATCGTGACATTGATAAAGCACTCCACCACGGCTTTAGACCACTACAATTTAGGAGAGATTGATTATCCAATTAACATCTGGCACGAGAGGGAACTTCACATGTTGGAGCGGCACTAACAAGATGCAACTGTCCAGTCATGCTTTCTGTGCTCATTATGCAACTCCTCGTCGGCAAGAGAGATTGTGCACAAGAAAGAATAAAAACGGCCTTTTCAAAAAAGTGCTGAAGACGTTCAATATTTTTCATAATTAGATTTCTATTCTCTATCAATCCACAATAATAATATGTCATTCTCTACTGTAATTCATTGTGTGTGCATCTATTTTATGGATTTAAAAGCGTAGAGGTTTAGGGAGATATTGCAACTGTACAGAATATCCTCATACATGCTGGTCTCATACACCGCTCGTAGCTATACCTACGAAAAGCAATGCGCTATAATTCAATTATATCAATTTCTGTGTAATCCAGGAAATATATAAAGAGTGTCCCGTGTGAAACCAGAAGTCAACAATGGTTTATTTGTCATGATAGTTATGTACGTAAGTAACACCATTTCTGTAGTTATTTTAAGCCAACCCACGATCTTTGCCTAAACCTAACTATCTAGTTTTGGTACCTAAACCTAACTATGTAGTTTTGTTGCATAAACCTAACTATGTAGTTTTGTTGCCTAATCCTAACCAAGTCGATCTTTTCCTCATTACATGCATACGGTCTTTTGAAAATAAACTTCTGTCTTCACAGGAAACAACTTTGTTAGGTTACAAGTGCTCAATATGAGATTGGGAGCATTTCTATTGCCTCTTAATGGCTCTCAACAACACTACTTAAGTTTAGGAAAAGATCGTGGTTTGGGATTCATCGCTCTCTATATTTTCAGGTTCAACATTACGTGGATTACACACACATTAATCTTGTGGGATATACATGAATTTCAATGCATTACTTTCGTAGGTAGAGCTAGCTATAACAACCTGAACTATACGTCTCTGAATAGGACAACAGTGATATGTGAAAGGATTGCATTCTAGAGATACAATCACAACATAATTCTTCAAGTTACAATCAATTGCGAGTCTGTTTTAGGAGTGACATGATAATATGCCCCAGCTGTAAGATAAAGGCCATCAGGAGCCAGATTCAAAGACGGAGTCCTCAAGTTGAAGTTCAAATTAATTCGACATTTTCCCTCTTTTCTCTCGTGTATACTTTACTCTCTGTAAAAGATAATTTACTTTATCTTAATTAAAAACACAACTGATGCAGGCTGTAAAGCAGCTTCGTGTTTCATTCTGCTGGAAGGAGAAATCATCATCCCTTCAACACCACAGCCGCCTATTGGTGCCCGCGCTTGTGTCCGACTGAGAAATGAGATTAAGACGACTCCTCGTTGGGAATATTCGTGGTCGTAATGTCACGTTACACAGGTCATTAAGCTAGCAGGATAACCAATGATTAGTCCAGGGCCACATTTGATCTCCCCCTCAGCTCTATTGTTGAAGTAAATTTGTGTCAACACAACGGCAATAAGCCGCCCCATGTCAAGTCAGCCATTCAAAAACAGGATTTAGGGTCTATTGTGTTTCAGCACGCTTGATGTATGTGAGGGAATTCGCTTCAGATGTTCCTAATGACTCCCCGTGGTGAGTGCATGTGTGCACTTATTGATTTTATGCCTGCCATCCCATGTATTTCCATAAAAGCTTTTAATGGGGGGATCTTTTACCACTGCGTATGCTTTGATTGTAACATCGATTTGTTTCGAGTGTTCGATAAGCACACAAAGAGTGCTTTCACTTTTATTAATTCCTCAACATGTGAGTGCTTTTTCAACCAGCATTCATTCACCAACAGAACTGTATGTATACGTTTAGTGGGGAAAATGTGACTTGTTTAAAGGGTACTTTGATGGATATTGTCAATATGTGTTGCTTTGGCGTCCAGTTTAGATTCTTTTCAGCCGGTCTGGTAATTCAATCTGGTTACAAACACATGTACTCATCCATATGGCTAACATTAGGGGTGTTAAACTAATGTGATGCTGAAAACAAACTCAGTAACACAATCTGAGCAGTATTCTTAAAATGATTTCCCTGCAGATCCCAAAAGGATATGGACTTAAAACACATAGGACATAAAGGATGATGAGAATTTCCATATAGTCCCTAACAAATTACAGCTGCCAATATTTTGTATTCAGATTACTGTAATCCCCTTTACATAGAATCTGTTGCTCCTTCACCATTCACCTCTTTCTCTGGGAGCAATTAAAACAAGCTCTTGAAGCTCAGGTCCAACAGGAAGCATTAGCAGACTTATGACTTCAAAGGCTGAGCTCAAATATACCACAGTGAGATGTGTTTTCAGCCGCGACTCCTTCACAACAGACGGGCTCTCTTTTCTTCTCCGTAATGCGCACTATCAGTTTGATCTTTAGTGTTATCAAAGAACATGTGGGGAAATCAACATTTCAATTCCAAAGAGAGGCAACAGCTGAGAGCTATAAATTCTGAACAGTGCATACAAAAAGGAGCAATTTGAAGTCAGTCATTGGATCCTGAGCTGTTTCATAAGCGTTTGATTTGCTCACAGAACCCCTGGCAGTGTTTTCTTATGCAGTACATGTGGGTGATATGTAATTTGGCCCAGCAATGGGTGAGAGCCCAGCAAGTCATGGATTGTGAATTTTTCCAACCCTGTAGACATTTATTTCTCTCAATAGCCTTCACACCAATGCTCTCTCCCTCTTATTTCTTTCCTTTAGTGCTCATAAATGGTAATTCTGCAGGCACAGAAACATATTTTGCATCGATAGCTTCGGTCTTTACATGCCTGCGTGCAATTGTGTTGATACAAAATAAAATACTGCTATTAAACTACTCTTATGACTCTGCACAGCCAAAATCTAAATGTAGAAATGTTTCCACTCTGCACTGCCAGCCGAAGACTTTAGATTTCCTCCATAAAGCTCTGAGTAGTAATTCAATGCTGTTTGAATTGTTTTCATTTTAATGCCTTAGTAAGATTTTGTGGGAGCAATTACCATATTTCTGAAACCTCCTTATGAACACACACACAGTGTCGCATCTCTTCTAATCCTATCTTCTAGGTGGGAAATTACCATTTGGCTGTGACTGGTAAAATGTTGTACTCTGCCAGCTTGTTTGGTAGGAGGCCAGCTCTCATCTGGAGTATTTCTGTCTCTCCCAATGCTAAAAAAAAATCACTTGTGGTTGCATGGAGAAAAAAGAAAAAAGTGTTTTTTGTATGGCTGGGCCGATACACCTATCTCTTGATTCAATACTATCATGGTACTTGGGTGCCAATGTACTAAGCAATGTATTGTGGTTTTTAAGTAATGCAATTTTACAAGTATTGCCATTTGATATTACGATTTATTGTGTTTTTTTTAAAAAAATTTTTTAACTTTTTTAACACTAGACCATGGGAAAAGTTAAATCGTACTCTTCTAGGGACTTTTACTTTGGAAAATATCTAAGTTAATACAGTACATTTTTTTGATTTTCAGCATGTATGTAGTCAGAGATGTCCTTAAGTCAAATATATCAGCCATTGTCAGGAATTATTTATAATTTTTTTTCCAGCAACCCAAAAATCAAAGAATTAAGACATTGACGGTCGGCTTGAGTTACTGCAATACGATAACGTTTCCTGCCCATGACAGAGTTAGCATGCAGCTTTAGCCATGATGTCTTGCTCTGATTTTCTTAGCAATGTGTGAAACCCAAATTGTTTCAATACTTTACTGTATGTGTAGTGTGTTCAACTTTAGATTTGAGGGTGGAGGTCGTATCCATGCAGACCCTTTGTCGTTTTCTGCTTAGAAGTGTCGGCGGTTTGTTTTGGTGACTGATACGGAACGAATATGACATCATGTTACTTAGACTACAACAATAAAAGCGGTAACTCCCTTCTACCTCTGCATAGACTGAAATGAAGCAAATATATTGATTCTGGTATTAAAAAATCTATTTAAAAATCGTAAAAAAATAAATAAATCGCGATAAATTTTTTCCCCACCCCTATTTTTTTGTGTTTAGGGCCCTCACTGTCCATTGTGGCCATGGATGAAAAATGTACTTTCCCTGATCTTTTACCACAGTTGGCAGTTTCTAGAAGTGGACAAATGCCATTTCCTTGGTTGTGCAGGTCACTTCACTGCATGCTTACACGGCACTTGAGACATGCTACCACTGATTAGGCTAATTGCCTGCCCCTCTAACCCCAACCTGCCCTCCCCATTCCCAAAACTCAGCTGTGCCTGGATCATCCATTTGTCTTTGTGTAATGAAATCCCAAGGGTTCCACAAACTGTAGCACCCCATCGCAGGAGCTATTGAATACAGAGACACAAATTACTGTTGCACTCTTATCACCGGCCCCGTTAATCCCAGACCTCCTCCACTCTGCAGCCCAGTTGCCACTAAAGTAATAACCCTAAATCAATGAGACGAGCGGTGGGATTTAACTGTGCGGGGATGGAGTGGAGCAAAAAAAAACGTAAACAAACTGAAGGAGGTGTGATTGTGTGGGCAAGCTGGTTTGTGTTTTTTTTCCCTGCTTATCTTGTTGGTAATTTGATGCCATTACTAGACCTTGGTGAAGAGGCACTTGCAAATGAATTGTAAAGGATGTTGTGGAGGTTTGGAGCCCCAGTTGAGTGGTGCGGCCGGTGCAGGCACAATACAAAAAATAGAAATTTCTACTTAACTTTCTGGCACTCAGAGAAAACAATTGTTTGTGGTTTGCCCTGCTGCCACCACGGAAACAATTTAGGTTTATGCAACAAATCTAATTTGGTAGGTTTAGGCAACAAAAGTACTTTGTTAGGTTTAGGAAAGAAGAAAAATCATGGTTTGGGTTAAAATAAGTAATGTTTGTTATGTAACTTACCTTTGCATACTGCCTCCCATCGACTCCTGAGAGAGACAGAGAGATGATATAAAAAGCATGTTATTGACATTTGACTGGCTGATAACACATATTGTGGTGGTAAACACACGGTCAGCACACTTTAATTGTTAAGACTATTTAAACTTAATTAAAATGGTAATGGTAATGTTCGTAGGTTATAAAGTACCGTATGACATGCACTGAATTGGCATCATGTCCTGTATTAACGCTAGCTCTCAAACGTCAGTCAATCGCTGCAAAGGGAAACGCCCACCCAGGAAGTTAAGACACAGTTTCCACACATATGTCTAAACATGGTTTTATCATCTTTTTTGACTCAACATTGAACTTCCTCAGCACTGGATCTTGTTGAAAGTATCATAAAAGTTGGGCCAACCTGACCCTCCCCTTCTTATTAATGATCCGTATGTCCTTGAGGAACAGTTAGCCTTTTTCCCGCTATAAGTAATAGCCTATCCTGATTAGATAATAACAATGATGATTGTAATGGACTGTCTTCACTTCGCTAATTACTTTGAGCCATTAATATACAATAGCGAGCTCTCACAATCAGCAGTGAGAGCCAGGCAGAAACTACTAATTGGATTTGTAAAATCCATCGTTGCTGTTTTTATTCTGCAGAAGCACAAAAGATTGGATTCACTTCAGCGACTCAGACACATTGCTCTCAACACAAACAAGATGATGTAATGCCGGGGATTAACATAGTTATACCGTGCAGCTTAATCCACAGCAACAGTAAATCGGGAAACAAATGGAAACGTGAGCATGCAGTAAGAGTGGTAATATAGTTTCTAGTTCACTGGGCTGTAGTGGCTTTCTGTGTTATCTGAATGCACAACATGAACCAGCATCCTCTGCTTTCTCCCAGCAGGAAGACCCTGAACTTCTGAACACGAGTGTGCAAAACATGATGAATGGTGCTGTAGTGTATAAGTGGCATCATTTCACCACCTGCATAAGCAGAAAACAAGCTTCGCCCAGCACTTTGTGAATTAGCTTTCGCATTAAGGAGGTCCAGCTTATTCCGTTTTGTAAGTCCATTAATTGATAGTATATGTGTATTTCCTCTGATGGCGTGGATGTTGCCAAATCGTGATGAATTCAAAGGTTGCCAGTGGTCAAGAGGTGTTTATTTCATGGGCCTCTGCCCCACTGACAGTCTTTTCATATCTGGACATGATATAGAGCCCTGACCTGGGGACATTACGCTTCTGGAGTGCAAAGATAGCTCTTCCTTTTGAAATCCAGCAGACCAGCAAATGCAGGAGCCGTGAAGCGGCTAACCCCTCTGTCTTGTGTTTCAGTTCAGAAAAAAAAAGGAAGTGGGGGGGCTGTAGGTAAAGTGTCATCAAAAGCGGCACAAAAGAATTCGAGATTACTGCGGTACAAATAGGTCAAGCTTGCCTGACAGAAGTGGGAGTGTTAGGAATCCATATCTCATCCTCAACCTCCTGCAAACTAAGGTGATTTATTTGACATTACATGGAGCTTGCAGTACAATAAAGGAGCTCATTGAAGGGAAAAAGGGATGATTTGAATTCAAAAGTTAGAGGCTTTGATGCAGATACTGTATGTGTTAAACTCCCACATTTTTGGTAAGAGCATAGATGGCAATGCCGGTCTGTCTGTCGGCCCACCATTTTGGTCTTGACTGAAATATCTCAACAACTATTGGATGGATTGTCATTGGGCTTGCCACAGCAGTCGGTGTTACACGGTTACATTACTTGCCCAACATTGTTGTTTTGCTTTTTTTTTTATAGAAATAAAAAACATTTTGTTTATTTTCGCATATTAGCCCCATGTTATCGATACATAGTTGGATGATGGACGCTACAAACTGAAAGTGAATGCATCTGCACCGTACGGAGTCTCAGCACAGAGTAGCAGCAGTCCGATTTAACACACAAGACAAGACGATGGCGGAGGATTTGGTGTAGTGAAAATTTCCTCACC
>CAKAKQ010037880.1:0-10418 GCA_916700675.1 Helicolenus avius
GAATCAATTGATGAAGAGGAGGAAGCGGAGTAAAAACACATGGGGATGGGTGGATGAGGAGCGGAGCAGTGACAGAGACGGAGGTTAAACCTCGGTCTGAAAACACTGCCTTCAGTCAGCGCTGAGCTCTGATCTCCCACATGAAAGCTGCCCCCCGCCAAGAGTAAATATTCTCTCTGCACACACTGAATGTGTGTGTGTATGGGGTGTGTGTGTGCATGTGGCAGGTGTCAATCTCCCAGCGGGGCGTCTCTAAGCCTCCCGTCTTCACAGGAAGCAGCAGTTTTGTCATTAGTCTTCAAACAGTTTGCAGGTCATCAATAATTCTCTTTAATTTGCTTTATCTCAAAAGGCTGAGGCTGGCGGTTTATGTGTCTGTGCTTTGGTGTCCTGGGCATCTATGTGTACATATGTGCATCAAATATAGTAAGAGAGTGTGTGTGTGTGTGTGTGTGCCTTTTTTTTGTTTTATATATAATAAATGACAGTGTGTTAAAGCAGTTTAGGGCATTAGATCACCATAAACAACAACCATCCCATATATTAATACTAATTCTAATAATACAGATTGTCATTTAAGTAAGTAAAAATAAAAAAGAAATTCAGTTTCAGCTTCAAAATTACTGACATTAGTTTACTTGTCTTTGTTTCACATTGTTATGACATAAATACTAGTAGTTGAATAATTAAAAAAATAATAGCTGTTGATCAAATGAATAAATGGTATGGCTCTGGTAACTTGTGATGGGCATTTCTAGGTTTAAAAAAAAGAAGAAAAAAAAGACCAGTGAAGACAAATAGTGATATTAAGTTGAATTGTTAGTTGTACTTTTCTTGACAATGTTATAAAGAACATTAAACTCTAATAAAGAGGTCAGTAATACTCACAATGTTGGTCACAGTCAACTCGGGCAAACACCACCTGCTTGGTTTCAGGGAACTCCTCCCTCACTAAGTTAGATGCCTCCTCAAAAATTGGATGGAGCATCTGACTGAACCTGCACCTGTAAAGGAGGGCAGGGGAAGTGGTGTGAGGCCAAAGCCATTTCCATATTTTCTAGGCAAATGAAATAGATTTTTAGATCCATTTAACTAAATGTTGCTGTGTTTGAGAATGTTGACAAATGATTTTTGCCTATAACAGTTCCATTATCCATCCATTAACTAGACCAAACGAGATTAAAACAGACACGTGATGTAAAAATCAACAAAATCTCTACTGTGGATGACAGCAATCTAATTATGCTCGTTGCACCATGTGGCAGTCGTAGGAAACATCAGCGTCATGAACAAAACAACATTTAAACATCCTTGACACTATATACACAGGTCCAATGACGTGTGGGAGAGAAACAACACACTTACCAGTCTGCATAAAAATTGACTAATGCCACCCCAGCATTATCTGCAAGGAAACACACAAACAGGAAATAAATATATAAGCCTCTATACATACAAATACACTCATGAATGTATATTTTTCTGGTAAAATTCATTTTTAAAAATTGTAATAAAAAACTGTAGTTAGGCTTATCAGTCTTAAACCCCTCAGTTTTCTGTCACTGACGAAAGAAATACAAAGAAAGCACTTACAGAGCACAGAAATGTATGACCAGTGACTCATGGCCATGCGGTATATATTTATCTATCATACAACCCCCTGGTGAAATGTCATTAAATGTTTATCGGTGAAAGGTAAGCCAAGGGCCGATGACTATCAAGTAGGTCAGACTTACAACAATGAGGCAAACAGCGTGGTGGCTAGGGGACAAATCTGACAAGGCGGCAATGGGTGTGGCCAATTTGCATATGTGTTGGAAGGAATCCAGAGGGGGAAACTTGAAATGGTGCTATCCCATGGATGTATAAAGAGAACTGGATACAGCGTTGGAGTCGAGCACCCATTCATTCTCACGAGAGTTGCTCAGTGGCGCATGAAGCCAAAGTGGCTCCACTACCGAGTGATAAAGTACCTGGATCTTCCAGCGATTTTTTGCATCCAGTGGGCCCATAGAGCAGGCGCAGTAGCGTTTCCTTTAAAACTGGACTGGGTCTCATGAATGGAGGAAGGGAAATAACTCTGGATTTGGCTATTAGAGCATTTTACAACTTTTAGAACCTAATGATTTAAATAAGGGCTATTCAAGTGTTCGTACTGGGAAGATAATTTACCTAAAAAAAAAAAATGATCCGCTGATTTACAGACTCTTTCCCGATCTAAGTATTTTGAGCCCAATGGCATCACATGACAGACCAAGAAATTATAATTCCACCGTTTGGCGATTACAAAAATTTGCTTCATAGCCCGGGGCTCTTCCTGGGGACTTGTCCTATCCATCCCAACTACTAATTGCGTAATGGGCCATGTTCCTCCTTAGCCACCAAATCACATGATTTTTGTGATATGTTGCTAACTAACAGAGAGAGAAATACAAACAGTCTGACAAAATGGACTGAAAACATAACGTCCTTATTAGACGCAACAAAGATAGAAAAAATAACACACATCTCTTAACCTCTTCTACTCCTTGCCGACCTCGGTGTACTTGACCAACTTTCCGGTCTTTCAGAGGTTGTAGCAGGCTACCAACCATGTCAAGCCTGCTTGTCGGAAAGGAGGCTAATAAAGCTCCCCAGCTAAATTTTGGCGAGGAAAATTCAGAGGATGAATGGCTTTCTTAGGTAGAATGAAAATAAGGGGATTTCTGAGCAGTTTCCAGAACAGAAGTGCTCGCCATCCAATTGCCTAAAAAATTAAATTCTTCAAATCTCCAAATGTCAAAAATATTGGATACCAAATCACAGCATGGCTTTTTCTATGATATTCCTCAAGGTCTTGGTGTCTTAATCTTGTATTTTAGAGAGAATCTTTGATTATTTTGATCAATTCCTAAGTTCCTGAGAAATTTAACACCAAATCTGTGTAACAAATGGTATCAACCCAAAAATTCTGGAACAACTTATAAGACATAATAGAGCATGAGAATGGACATCATATACATCTATCATAATGGTCTAAGCCCTCATACACTCCAAACTTTCAACATTTAAATAGGTGCACAAAAAAATGTTATGTTTATTACAGATTTATGACTAGAAACATTGACACACAGTGCTCTCAAATTAATCTTCCGGTTCCCAGCTTTCAAATGATGTACACCACTTCTATGTGACAGATACTGCTGACCTGCTATTTCCCCCCTAAAGATCCCCTGTCCCAACTTAAAAAGACAAAAATGGATCTATGGTAAAACGGGTAGAGTAGAAGAGGTTGAAGACAAGTGAGGAAATACTAAGATCTGAATGAGTATTAAAGGACTAGTTATTTTTTGGAAATATGTGTATATGCTTCCTTACCAAGAACTAGGCTAGGTGAGGAAGAAATACAAGGAAATAAGCAGTTTCCCTTCTGTTTCAAGTCTTTATGCCAAGCTAAGCCAACCACCTGTTGGCTGTAGCTTCAAAGTGACTAAACAAACATAGCAGATGTATTGATCTTCTCATCCAACTCTCAGCAATAAGTGTGTTTCCAAAAAATGCAAAACTATTCCTTTAAGACACTTTTGAAGAGTTAAGTGTGATGCCTTACTTAGAACGTCATCAATGTTGCCTGAATCCAGACTGGTGATTTCTGCTTGGCCAGGGGTAGAGAGGCCCATCACCTACACAGGGAAGAGATAGATGATCAGCAATTAAAACAAAAACACAGGCATGCTGGTTAAGACAACTATGTGGGGGAGGAGAGAAAAGATTCTGAAGACACTTGTATAAGAAACCAGAGGGGGAATTCAGGATTCAAATGACTGAAGAGTGAGTGAACCAACAGGCCAGTCAGCATACTGGTAACCAGCATACCTAGACTGACTCTACTGAACACCAGCTCTCACAGTGTGGACCATAGTGCTAAACTCATGCCTTAGCACACATAACACGCCATGGTATTGCTTACGGTTAGGGTTACTTTACAACTTTCTCCAACTCCTACTGTGGGATCCTCAATGTGTCCCAGGAAAGCTGAGAGGTATAATTTTTCCAGTGCTTTTTTCTCAGTCAGTTGTTCCTGGCTCTGGGCTAAATATACAATAATCCATTTCCTGCATAACCTGTTTTGTTTTTTTTTATTGTAAAAGTGGACTGGTTTTTCCCCTCAATACTTCATGTTTGTCCAGAATCTGTTGAAGGATATACACACCTCTCTCCTTTAATAAAGTATCCAAACACAGTATTTTTTAACTTTAACATGTCACTAAAAAAGTATGACAAAACATGGAACAGTGGAGGAGCATCCATTTCTTATAGTGTGTTGAGCCCACATATCTCCAAAGGTGGCCAAACTACATTAATGGTCATCTTTAAATGAATTGTCAGCACTGATTATGGGCTCCACCTAAATCATTCAACTCATCACCAAATAGGGTGAGCCACCACCTAATGCTTAATTGAGGCTCCATGTATTTGCACTCTTACTCTTTCAGTTAGTCTTTACTCAAATAATAAAGCCATTACATAATAATACTGCACATTTTTTTTTACAAACATCCTGTTTTTGTCATTTTCTTTGACGACTTTTCAGTTAGAGAACATGAGCTAAAACTATGGTCTGTCAAATTCTAGTATTTTGTGTTAGGAAGTTCATCTTGCAGCCATGCATTTTTTCTTTTATGTATCTCCCTCTCCGGATCACTCAAAAAAAGAATAAGGGTGTAATTATGTTACACCAGCTGGGGGTTTCTGAATTCCAGCTCTGATGGCAATGCTGTAGAAAAGAATCTGTATGAAAGAGATCGGCACAGAGAAATTTAAGAGTTAAAATGACATTCACCAAAAGGGTGAAATGGCCGGAAAGAACACCAATATTAGAGAGGTGCTGACTGCCAATTGAAAACACAGAGACGCAAATAAAAAGGCAACTGTAGCATGAATGAAATCTTCTATTAACAGGCCTATGTTTAACAATGTGTCATGACAGAAGTCCAAAAGAATGCATTTTCAAAATGTTCACTATCTAACGTCAGCCACTGTAGTCAACACGTATATAACATTACAATGCTTTAAAAGTATGCCTGCACTCTTTTTATCTACTGTGTGATCTGTGCTGACTCAAGATCCTCTTCAAACAGGATATATGACGGTCATCCTCCTCGAGTGTTACAAACACAAATTTTCAAACAGTGAAATAGCCAGAGCTCACACTGCTTTATGCTTTATTGGATAAGTTAAATATGAAAATGAACGTTTGCTCACACACACAAACCAATAGCCGGAGTATAACTGTCACTGTCCTTTCCTTAGTTTGGAGTTATTTAAAATGCTCCTGATGTAAAAGTGTTTAAGTATTTCCTGATGTAAATTTGGACTGAAACTAAGTATTTACTATTCTACATTAATCTGTCAATTATGTCTGTGATTAAATTATTAATAATCTACTCTATGAAATGTCAAAATAGTAAAAAAAAAAAAAAAAAAGAAAAGAAAATCAACATTGCAATTTCTCAGAGCCAAGGGTGACATCTTGAGAAATGCTTCTTTTATCCAAATAAAAGCCCAAAACCAAAATATATGTAATATACCATCAAAGAAAAGCAGCAAATCCTCAAATTTGAGAAGCTGGGACCAATGACTGTTTAGTACCGTATATATGTATGTATGAAAAATAACTTCACAGATTATTAAATGATCAAAACAGTTACCAATATCCCTGTCGACCACGTACCTAATCATTCAATTGATTTATCATTTCAGCTCTATAGAAAATATTTCCTGATTCCCTTTGTAGCTGCTACGCTGCTCAACTGTGGAACAAACTTCCAAATGAGATCAAAGGTGCACCAACAGTGGCCACTTTGAAATCTAGACTCAAGAACTGTTCTCAGACGCTTTTCTTAATTGATCAAATGCTGCACTTTACTGTCTTTTGATTGTTTTTATTATCCTTTTCATTTTTTTCTTTTAACTTATACTTTTATATTCTTTTATTCATTTTTATCTTATGCACTTTGTGCTCTTTTATCTTGCTTTTATATATGTAAAGCACTTTGAACTGCCTTTGTGTATGAAATGTGCTATATAAATAAACCTGCCTTGCCTTTGAAAGTTTAACAGAATCGAAATTGTAAATCAAACAGTCACTGTGCCCTTTTTACCATATAGGATGACACAGTTGCGTACTGATAAGAAATGCCACATTGCAGTGGTTAAACCGATGAAGAAATGTCTCTGCAACTCGGAGGAGAAGTTAAGTTTTCATCTCAGGCCCTTAGCTAAACTCTCACAGCAGCAGCAGCCGCTGTGTGTCTAGTTCCGGGTTGTCAGCCAATCAGAATGAGCCACAACAGAGGAATTCACCAACCGGCGAGCACCAATTCACAGACACATACAGACAGATAAACGAAGAGTAAATAAATTGAATGTGTGCATCCGTACAATAACAAGTATTACGCTTGATAAAACACAGCAGACACACCCATTCAATAAACAAACTTAAACTAACCATGTTTAGCAAATTAGCTGCTATCTCCCTGCCTGCTGTCAATATGTGGTAACAGCTAAATGCTAATGCTTTATTCCTCCTCAACTAAGTTACCAAGAAGTCCAACTCTAGCTCATTTCTTAAGTTTGCAATATACAGTCTGTTGTGCAAAAAAAACATATCGATTATATAATAAGGATTATGGCTTGTTGGAACACTACAGCTAAGGCTAAGTTGACATTACAGCCGGATAACTTAAGATACGATACAACTTTATATTGTCTGTTTGCACTGAAATTCATTTTGCATCCACAGGCAGCTCAGTTTGAGGAAAAAGTACACACATACATACTGTTACCATAGACAGACATACAGTCAAGTAAGAGCCCTCAGACAAAAAACACACATTATTCATACATAACCCATTATCCTCTGGATTTATATGTCTTTAGCAGCACATTAATTATTATTGTTTAGCAACAAGATGGACTGATGGACAAAAGCCTGATCTTTAGCCTGATGCAGGTTAAATGTAGGGACTCTGAAACACCTCTTTGGAGGGCAGAAGTTGATATTCATCCATTTAATTAGTTATGTGAGTCGTTTTGTGAAACCCAGTCAAAAGGTTTTCTACAATAAAACCTGGTAAATACCTGCACAGGTGAGTTTACTCGTGAAATCACCTTCCAGCCACTTTAAAAGCCACGTTATCATCAGGGTTAGCTAGCAGCTAAGGCTACCTAACGTTACTCAGCTAGCTTAACGTTAGCTCGTAGCTTCTAAAGCAGTGCATGTTGTGAGGCTGAGAGATATAAGCTTACCAGCACGACAACCGTGACGAAGCGGATATCGAGAGAGGGAGATATTGCTAACAGTTTCATTGTACAGTAGAGTTATTAGAGTGGTGGAGGTGGAGGTGAGTCTTGTGTCTCGACGCCGCTTCTCTTCTTATCGTACTAGTGCTGCAGGAGGAAACCGACGGCGGAACCAATCTCACGGTGACCACGGAAACCGCCAGTTGACACTTCCTGGTGTTTTGTCGCTAGACTTTGTGGGTAGTGTAGTTTTATTTAAAAAGAAATTGCCAAACGGCTGACTTGGTTACTAGGGAAAACTCCAATCATGGACAACAGTATAACGGGAGTTGTAGTGTTTTGTCAACCCAGATGGTGGTGATTTAACGGGAGGACTTGGGAAGAAAACTTTCCCTAAAATTCATCTGAGAGTGGGTAGTGTAGTTTCTAAAAAAATCGCCAAACGGCTGACTTGGTTGCTAGGGAGAACTCCAATCATGGCGCGGTTTTTTACAACAGTATAACGGGAGTTGTAGTCAGACGGTGGGGATTTAACGGGAGGACTTTGAGGAAAAGTTTCCTAAAAGATTCATCTGAGAGTGAAAGGAAGTCAAAGGGTAAATATTACACCGACTAAAGGGAGAGTGGGACATGTTTATTACAATGTTATAGCATCAATGTTAGACTCAGTTCATCCACTGTCACACTGTTTGTGTGCTTCTTTAGTAAGAGTTATGAATATAACTGATTTCTCCTGAGCAGGGGGGAGTTGCATCATTATGCTTCATTTTGTGTAATACTCTGTTCGACCTGTTTTTCACCATGAAGTTATTGAGCAAAAAACTTACTTTGTAGCACAAAACTTTAGTTAGAAAACTGTTAGATACTCTGACAACCTTTAGATACCTTTAGATACTCTGAGATACTCTGATAACCTTTAGATACTCTGACAACCTTTAGATACCTTTAGATACTCTGAAATACTCTGATAACCTTTAGATACTCTGACAACATTTAGATACTGTGACAACATTTAGATACTCTGACAACCTTTAGATACTCTGACAACCTTTAGATACTCTGACAACCTTTAGATACCTTTAGATACTCTGACAACCTTTAGATACTCTGACAATGTTTAGATACTCTGAGATACTCTGACAACCTTTAGATACCTTTAGATACTCTGACAACCTTTAGATACCTTTAGATACTCTGACAACCTTTAGATACTCTGAGATACTCTGACAACCTTTAGATACCTTTAGATACTCTGACAACCTTTAGATACTGTGACAACATTTAGATACTCTGACAACCTTTAGATACTCTGACAACCTTTAGATACCTTTAGATACTCTGACAACCTTTAGATACCTTTAGATACTCTGACAACCTTTAGATACTCTGACAATGTTTAGATACTCTGAGATACTCTGACAACCTTTAGATACCTTTAGATACTCTGACAACCTTTAGATACCTTTAGATACTCTGACAACCTTTAGATACTCTGAGATACTCTGACAACCTTTAGATACCTTTAGATACTCTGACAACCTTTAGATACTGTGACAACATTTAGATACTCTGACAACCTTTAGATACTCTGACAACCTTTAGATACCTTTAGATACTCTGACAACCTTTAGATACCTTTAGATACTCTGACAACCTTTAGATACTCTGACAATGTTTAGATACTCTGAGATACTCTGACAACCTTTAGATACCTTTAGATACTCTGACAACCTTTAGATACCTTTAGATACTCTGACAACCTTTAGATACTCTGAGATACTCTGACAACCTTTAGATACCTTTAGATACTCTGACAACCTTTAGATACTGTGACAACATTTAGATACTCTGACAACCTTTAGATACTCTGACAACCTTTAGATACCTTTAGATACTCTGACAACCTTTAGATACCTTTAGATACTCTGACAACCTTTAGATACTCTGACAATGTTTAGATACTCTGAGATACTCTGACAACCTTTAGATACCTTTAGATACTCTGACAACCTTTAGATACCTTTAGATACTCTGACAACCTTTAGATACTCTGAGATACTCTGACAACCTTTAGATACCTTTAGATACTCTGACAACCTTTAGATACTGTGACAACATTTAGATACTCTGACAACCTTTAGATACTCTGACAACCTTTAGATACCTTTAGATACTCTGACAACCTTTAGATACCTTTAGATACTCTGACAACCTTTAGATACTCTGACAATGTTTAGATACTCTGAGATACTCTGACAACCTTTAGATACCTTTAGATACTCTGACAACCTTTAGATACCTTTAGATACTCTGACAACCTTTAGATACTCTGAGATACTCTGACAACCTTTAGATACCTTTAGATACCTTTAGATACTCTGAGATACTCTGATAACCTTTAGATACTCTGACAACATTTAGATACTCTGAGATACTCTGACAACCTTTAGATACCTTTAGATACCTTTAGATACTCTGACAACCTTTAGATACTCTGAGATACTCTGACAACCTTTAGATACTCTGAGATACTCTGATAACCTTTAGATACTCTGACAACATTTAGATACTCTGATAACCTTTAGATACTCTGACAACATTTAGATACTCTGACAACCTTTAGATACTCTGACAATGTTTAGATACTCTGACAACCTTAAAATACTCGGACAACCTTTAGATACTCTCACAACCTTTAGATACTCTGACAACCTTTAGATACTCTGACATAAATACTCTGACAACCTTTCTCTGACAACCATTAGATACTCTGACAACTCTGCAAAAAATATCTGCAAATATTGTCCATAAATCCAGCAAAACTGTGTGTGTTGCTGTAAATCAAACACTGACTCCACAACTCAGACTATTAATTAAAGGGACTGTTTGTAAGAATCAGAAATGCTTGTTAACAGTGACACCTGTGGCCGTTAAGTCAATGAAAGTCAGCGTCGGGCTCGGGCTTGTGCTCGCTCTACATAGACATGAACGAGCATCGCTCAACACAGTGAGGCGACACACGTCAGCTAAAACCACAATATCACTCTATATTTCAGCTGCTTGGCAGTAATGTTAGCTGACCAGACAAAGGTCTCTCCATGAATCAATGCTGATCCTAGTGTTGGCTTTTCCTG
>CAKAKQ010037899.1:0-10625 GCA_916700675.1 Helicolenus avius
CGCTGCCCAGTGGCGATCAAACCGCTTTACGGCGATCTCGAGTAACTACGATTGGATGATATGAAAATAGAAACGATCGCCCCACCCTATTGTCAAAAGGTGTCAGGTGTGTAGAGCATCAGTAACAGACAGTATTAAAAATTGCCTTTCAGATACTTGTCTGTGTCTACCTTATTTTGGATTCACTTCTACAGCCATTGCAGCACATCTAGAGTAGTATCAAGTGAAAGGAACCACAAAATCCACATGCAAATCCTGCTCTTAATGTGGGTCATAAGAGGTGATGATCAAAACATTAGTTTAAGTAGGCGTTACAATGTAGGCACTATATAAAGTGTCAAAATTGAGTTACTTGTTGATCATCTCAGTGTATTCTGTATTTCTGCAGCAAACATTAGAGCTCAACAGGTTTAGTCAGTCCATTAATCTAAGCATAAATGTGTAATATCCCTTTCGCCACCACGTAACCCCCTAGTCTCTCTACCTTATCACGCTCTCTCTCTGAGTGCATCTCTTTTTGAACTCCTTAAGGGTGTCGTCAGTGTCTCCTGTGCTCCTCGCTCACTGGAGGGGTGTGGGTGACTTGAGTGCCAGGAGAGCTTTGAATAACAGAGAGAGAGAGAGGGGAGAAATAAAAGGAATAAGCACCACGAGCCCTCAGACTTCCAGCAGCAAAGCGAAGACACAGGAATAACCATGCCTGAGCCAGTCCCTGCAGGTATGCAGATACTTTTTTGTGAAAGCATAATTCATTGTTATTAGTTTGGAGACTGGGTTTGCAGTGGTAATGTTGATGCTTGGGCTGTCTGGTTTGGTTGGAGGTGTATTTGCTTGCAATAGTTATATAATACTTATATATCTGAGGATGTGGCAGAAATTGATGGATTGTATAAAATGTCAGATTTGTGTGTTTTGGTAAATTTCTAAGATTAATTGATGATACTTATGCATTTATATTAAGTAAAGTGTGTGATAAAAAAGAATAAGATGATCTGATTAAAAAAGTACATATATATTTGGTTTTTAACCAAATAGAGATTAGACGTACTTGGAGAAGAGCATGATGCCTGCTGTTATGGTATAAGATACAAACAGATGACAAAATGTGGTTGAGATGAAAGTGGATTAGTTTAATGTTCTGTTTAATGTACTGGGGAGGCAAGATGAGCTTCAGGACTTGTGACCCACATTAGTTGTTTACTGCAAAGGAAAACAAAAAATATCAGATGACCTAATCGCGACGCTTACAGTAACTGAAACGTGTTCAATTTCATTTTGCAGACAGTTTTGCACAAGACTTCCTAATTTGGGAGCAGACTTAATATTCGTGCACAGCGGGACAAAAGCTATGCATACTAAAATGCTTTAAAGTAAAATTAGATTTTTTTTTTTAAAAAAACATTAAGCTAAAATGTATGTATCAAAATGACAATGAACCAAAATATTTTAAAATATGATCTAAAAATATCCAAAAGATTTAGTTTAGAAGTCTTGTAAGACTGTTTTACTCGTCCCTTGCTGCTAAAGAGTCACCTCGAGGCATTTAAATTAGTTGCTAAACAGATTGGGTATCTTATGAAGATACACATTTTGCCTCTTTGGCTCCTTGTTGTTATCCGTCCAAAAAGACTATTTGAAAGGTCATAAATTATCACATAACCGGCTGCTGTGACATCATCAGTATGTTATTAACATCAGCCCAGAGAGAGCGTCATCTTGCTGACTGAACTGGAAAGCTTCCACAAACAGTTGTGGTAAAGTTAACTACAGCAGGTACAGCAGGTTCATAGGTGAACACAGCTGCCTGCAGCGATATCATGTGTACTACGTCTGTGCTGTATGGAGGGCCAGCTTATGTTTCATGCTAGCTACCTTCACCGACTTGCTTCATGTACTTTACAGTAGTTAAGATTATAACACTTTTAATACGATATTCACAGTGGAAATTTGTGACTTTCTTTCCTTCATCTTTCCTGAATAACCACATGGAAGTGTTTGACACTTTTTAGCAAAAGCCCACATCAGTAGGCAAATAAACATGTAAACAATTACATTAACCCTGATCCTGAAACCTGTATTCTCATAGAAATGTAAATATGTAATATTAATAATTAAAAACAAAATACTGGCGGACAACACAAAGACAAAGTTTGATATTATTTTTGCATTGTCGTTTTCTTTTTAAGATAAAAATAAATAAAATAAAGCTCGCTGCTGAAAATAATTTTAAATATATTTTGTTCCCCCACAAAACTGCCATTTGGCACCCTGGGGTGAATGCTACTTTCTCATAAATAGTTGGCTGTCCTTTGCAGAGCCGCCTGTCCTCCACTTTGACCCTGTCTGGCTCTAAATCACTGAAGCAGCAGAAACCTAAGATAAGTCACTGTCACGGTGGAGGGGTCCGTAAGAGGAGTTGAGTTTTACAGGCTAAGATTGTGGGAAGAGTGTCGAGCCTTTTCAAACCCCTCCATCTAATTTCTACACCGGCCGTGCTGTGA
Organism: Helicolenus avius; assembly: GCA_916700675.1. Classification (NCBI taxonomy): domain Eukaryota; kingdom Metazoa; phylum Chordata; class Actinopteri; order Perciformes; family Sebastidae; genus Helicolenus; species Helicolenus avius. Next base: position 2,502 of record CAKAKQ010037899.1, read on the forward strand.
CAGAGAATATAACAGGCTTTGCTGGACTTGGTAGCACATTGCTTCTAATTCTCCTGGGCACTATTTGGTTCTTTTTCTCTGTATCCGTCCAAAGGATAATCTTTTTACAGATCTAAGCTAGGCCCTTTTTATTTTTATCCCAGCAACATAACCAGGCACTACATTTATTCACCATATACAGCCACAGAGTTAATCCGTGTAATATGGATATGATCACACTTTCCTTACTCTATGTCTGCACCTCCCACCGCTCTGTCATTCCAAGCCTGCAAAGCTTTGCACATGGGGGTCAAATAACCAGCCGCTGTGACGACTCTAAGCGTCTTACTTCAATCCTAGGAAACACAATTGGCATCATTTTCCCCCTTAACTTACAGTCTAACACCACTTATTTTCCCACTCTATGAATTATTTCTGTATTTACACACAAGATGATTTGAAACATTTTCTGTGATGCTTCACTTAAAAGACAGACCCCCCCCCCCTCAGCTAACAGCTAAAAATACTCCGCAATAACCCCTGACCTATTCCACTCTATTGCAGTTTCACTCACCCGAGCGTATCAGATTTTGTTGTAAGCCCTGTGCAGCTCCATCTTAAATAGATAAATCACTACGTGTGTGATCTAACACTTCCAACCAGAAAGTTCCCTCATGGTCAGCAGGCCTGATGCCCCCTCCTGAATGTGATGTTACCCCAACTCAATCAAGCTCATGGCAGTTTACTAGTCAGTGGTTGGAAGTGACAGTATGAATCATGGTCGCAATTTCTTTCATCATTGTGACCTGATGAAACACTATATAGAACCAAAGTTGAACCAAAACTGCTCTGGGAAGTTTATCCAATGCCCCAAGTAACGCTGTTCATGTTTCTGAGGATACAAAACCCATGACATGAAATGATGAAATAATGAAGCTTCTCTAGGATAATAGACCATGCATAAAGGTACAATCTGAGATGCAAATTATACAGAAAATCAAACTCAATACAGGAAACTATTTCCTACCTGCTGTCACCACTACATTGATTGACACGTCTTTTACTGCTTTTGGAATAATGGGTGACTTGAGAGACACACATAATACCAGTTTTACAACTCTAACTCACACCTATATATACACCTTTATTAAGGTGCCTTGAAACATTTTTTAAAACTGACAAGCCATCGCGACTCAATTCACAAAAGGCCTTACCTTTAAATCGCAACGATTTTTATTATCAGGTGATTATACACTAAAGAAAACATATTTATTAATATTATATTCCATTTCTGCAAATAGATCCCCCTAATTTTTACACACTGGTACTTTAAAAGACTACGGAAGAAAATTCTTCAAATTTATTTGGCGACCTTAATAAAATCTCCTGCGACCCACCTGTGGGTCCCAAACCATCTTTTGGAACGACTGCCTTAAAATACTTTCATTTTACATGGTTAAGAAAAAATGGATTGGTCCTTAAAACCTCCTATTATTAGTAAATAAATATCAAGATGTAATTTTACATACAAAAACTTTGTTAATTTGTTATTAAATATATCCCACAGCTGAGCCTACATAATCACTTTCTTTATTCAAATCGGAGACAATAGTGCATACCATAATTGGTAACAAAATTGGTTATAAAAACATAATGCCAGTTTTACGTCAATGGAAGGTTCACACTCAGTATTGTCCTGTGTATCAGTTAAAACCACACACTACAAAGTTTCTTATGGCTGATCAAAACAATTAAATCGTGTGCTGCTGAGACATCTTCGTTGTCATAAACTTCATTGTCTAAGGACACCCATACATCTTCAAAGGTCTGATAAGGTCAGGTTGCCCCATACTGTTTTTTATGTCTGGGTCATGACACACTGTAAATCAAGCTGTCAGTGGTAAACACGGAGAGGTAAACAGTGTGAGGTGAAGACCTGCAGTACCTAAACTGACCTCGAAAACAAATATTAAAGATAGAGGAACCACAAACACTCAAACGCATATGCATAACTCATTATGCTTCCATAAATAAACCAAAGGTAACTGTAGACAAATACAGTATATAATACTACAGAGAGCCTGTTTACATACACTAGCAACAAATTAAGGAACAAAATAAAAGAAAGAAATCTCCCCGGAGGAAACACAAAAAAACTAAAAACAAGCATATCTACTATTTATACAGCTACAACAACTCTGACAACTTTGCCAATACATGAAACTACAGACAGTCTCTGTGGGGGACATTTAAACAGCTGTTCAGAAGTTGATTACCCCACTTTATCACAAACTTGTTGAAGATAATCAAGCTTCTCACCCCAAGTGGATTGAGTTAGCAGATGCTGATGCAGATTTACACCTGATGCAGGTGTTAAATCTTCTCACGGGAAGTGTGAATTATTTGCACCAAAGTCTTAAGAGTTTGCAAATGTTCTCTTTTTGTACAGACAAAGTAGCAAGCTTTTGTTACTCTTGTGTTACTTAGAGCTCGGAGACATATTCTAACTGTTATGTAAGAAGTTATATGGACTAAACGCAGTTGAACACAAATGCGACTAGCCCATATTGCTAATGCAAACAGCTGATATCTTATTAGCATTGTATTTAATGTTAATAAGATATCAGCTGGTCGCATGTGAACCCAAGTAAGCCAAGTCTTTCTACACTGCTGTATGAGAAAGGATAAATAATACGTTATGTGCATTACGGCAGAACAGAGATACAAAATAATCATTTTAATTCTCTAACAGCCAAGTCAATACAATGTAACTTTGTGACAGCTATTTTAGCACGTAATTTAAGACAAACCCTAAGTGACCAGTAAAGCAAGCAAGGTCAAGTGGGTCGACTATTCAAGGAAACTGTGCACAACTTTAAAGAACGTGGCATGACTTCAGGAAGGTCACAAGACACCGTCCCTGGCCTTTAGCAGCAACTGGCCCTCAGGGAGACACTTGAGGAGTGGGGTACATTATATGTCTCTATTTCCGTTGAGAATTTCCGTTTACCAGATTTAGGCCTCAACAATTACACCCACAGCGCTGTGCACTTTGATCAAATTGACTGTTCGTCATCCTCTACAGCTCCACTTTGGCCATAGAAACATGTCTCGGCAATCGGTGAAGATGGTGCCGTAAATTTATAAAATAAGATGGTGATGATATGATCCTCAAGTTACAAAAATTCAGGTCAAGATATCAGTTTTAAAGATTTGTGCCAGATGTTACGCGGCTTAAAAGAAATTTTAAAGATGGATATTTTACAGAATGTATCCCCTTACGTGGTAGGTAGTATTTTATATTCATGGTCCAGGATTAATAGCCTCACCATAAAATCAGATATACTCAAAACATGCCCGAAATAACCATTTTATATTAAGCCATCAGTTTCAGACAAACATTCAGTTAAATGTCATAAATCAACAAAGAGAAAATATGGTTCAGGATCCATCACCGCTCAAAATGATTTAAGATATAAGGGACAACCCAAATTACGTTTAATGGATATATTGTTGTTATGTCTAAAATATGTGTACATGTATACAAACAGAGTTTCTAATCATCTTCTTTTTCTGTTTAATTCTCAGATAAGCCGGAGGGGCAGGGTAAGTCGGATGCATCACAGTGACTCGATTATAGCTCTTTCATTTTCACTTTTGCTCACATATCATGTCAACTGGCCCTGTCAAGCAAACGTAGGCTCTGACTTCTGAGGGAGTGCAATCAACCTGTTCTCACTCGCAACACGTATAATATAATCTGTAATCAAATACATATCATACAATACTTTAACGTCTGTATGAGACGCACCGGGCTTTCAACTACATCCAATGTAAACCCATTCGTGTAATCATTAGATGATCAGAGCAACTAATGTAGTATGAAAACTATGGTCGGGGTGGTCAAACAAACACAGACCTTCACCTAGGAGACCACGGTGTGAAACCAAGTCAACGTTGACATATTTTACCATAATTTTAAGCGAACTTAAGATTTAATCGTGATTAATCGCATTACTGTCCACGATTAATCGCAAATTAATCGCACATTTTTATCTGTTCAAAATGTACCTTAAAGGGAGATTTGGCAAATATTTAATACTCTTATCAACATGGGAGTGGGCAAATATGCTTGCTTGCATGCATTTATTATTGGAAATCAATTAACACAAAACAATGACAAATATTGTCCAGAAATCCTCACATGTACTGCATTTAGCAGTACATATCTGTGTAGGGGAGACTCGTGGGTACCCATAGAACAAATTTTCATTCATATATCTTGAGGTCAGAGGTCAAGGGACCCCTTTGAAAATGGCTATGCCAGTTTTTCCTTGCCAAAATTTAGCGCAAGTTTGGAGCGTTATTTAGCCTCCATTATTGGTACCAGTGAATTCCCTAGGTTTTTCTCGTTTCATATGATGTCAGTATCTTCACTCTAGCTTTAAAACTAAGCCCGCTACAACCTAAAATTCAAAATCTAAAAAATCAATGCCATAAAGAAATTAGTGGCATTAAAAGGAATTTAATAACATTATTATCGCGTTAACTTTGACAGCCCTAGAAAAGACACTATGCATGTAATGAGCGTAAACTGTACATTTCTTGTGAACACGGAAGTTTATTTTGCTCCTGACATGCCAAAACTGATGCTAGAGAGGTACCTAGAGCGGTATAGTTTGAGCCAGCCACTGATCAAGCTGCTGTATTTGATGAGTCGGGAGTGAGAATATGTTGATGTAATTAGCATGCACCAATTCTTTATTTATGAACTTTGAATTTTATTCATGTATGCCAGCCACCCTCAGGCGTTTTCACTGAGAATATGTTGTACTATACATTATCAGATTACTGAAGCTGTTTACTCAACTGTCTTCAAATGATGTACACATCACAGACCGTACTATGAGAAAAATGCTTTGGTTTTCGCAAGCCATTTTTGAGTGTGGTTGTGTGATACAGGTCTGGATTTAATGTGTGATACAATCAGTTTGATGTTTTAAATGTGTTTTCAAAAGGATCTACCTGGTAGGTATTGCTTTTCATTTGCTATGTCTAACAAAAATCCACTAATTTTAGCCCCAGAGGAGCCAACTGAAGTGGGTGAGGGACAATGATCTTCTTTTCTCTCCCCTTTTTTGCGACTTTGAGTGATTCAGTGCATTCAAACAGTGTTAATGTGAGACATGGAGTGGGTTTGAGTTGAGTGTTTTGCATTTGAGGCTAATCAGTCAGGGTAATTATCTGAATAATACAGAACAAGTGGTTTGGCTATACATAATAAGTTGAGCAATTATGGAGTCAAGACGATAGGCCTATAAGTCAATCACATCATATGAGACAACATGAAGCCGCTGAAGGGGGGTAATGCAATTATTATGCCACTTTGATTCAGCCTGTTTGCATTTCAGCTAGCCCCCAGCATGCGTCACACGTGAAACTACATCTCGATTGTGTGATAACAGATTTTATTTCCTCGATTGTATTGTAATACGCCAAGTGATGTCATGCACTCTGCACACTCTGTACGTCATGTGTATCCCAGCATCATGTGAATCCATTTCTTTCTGTTTTGTTGTTGTGTGTCGATGACCAGTCTAATGGGAATTAATGTTCTTGTTTCCTTTTTGGTGTTGTTGAACCTGATTTGGAGTTGTTTAGCATGTTGGACTTGTTACAGAAATTATCCATATGTATGAGGCAGACCAGACGAGCCATCTGCTTGGATTTTAATATACACTGACTGACTGTAACTGGATGCATTTTCCACATCTGTGAACTCAATGACCTCTGGGTTACATTTCGCTGCAGGCATGTGAAGTGTGAGCAAATATCTGCAAGAGTTCTCCCCGTTTATGTGTTTTGATTGAGGTTATTCGGAGATGTTCCCGAACTGAATGTTGTCCAGTTCTCATCATCTTTCTGTTTCCAATCACCTAACCATGACTTTTATTTGCCAGCTGAGCCGCAACCAGAGATAGATGGTAGGCACCTCTTAGTGTTGGAGAATAATATACACTTTCTATTGACTTTCTCCTCAGCTTCCTCAATTATGACTAGAACTAGTGAATAATAACAACATATATTGGGAGCTAACTTTTATTCATTTCCCTTAGATGAACTCCCTGCAGACGGAGGTAAGATAGAATCCTGTACATCGAATTTTCAGGTTTAATATGTCCGTCTATACAATCCATCTAATGTATTCACATATACGTGCATAGATGTGCCACTCAGTGTGAAAATTAGAGTATCTGCATGAGGGTTGAATCTTTCCGGTTGGTCTCCAGGTGACTTGAGTAATGTTTCGTTATGTATTTTTGAACACCCAAAAAATACAATTCATATGCAAATTGAATGTCTTTTATTCAAATTAAAAATAATAAATATGCTAATCAATGATTGCTATGCTGCTATGTCATAAATAACAGATTATATAGTTCACATTGAATGCCCTACGTTGTGTGTCATCACAGGACTGATATATACATATACTGTAAAGTATATGGTGAGGTATGTGTGAATTTAGCCTTTGGTTTGGTTTTACAGTAGGTGCAATAGGCTTGTAGTGCATTGTTGTATTTCCAGGTACAGTTCTGTGTTTCTACTGTAAGTGTTGTATGTGTGTTCTTGTTATCTATGTATATATTTATTATTGCATGCAGTAACACTAAAAGGAAAACACTTCCGTTGCAACTGTACGTCATCTCTTGTGCAACAACAAGCATATGCTTCCTAGCTGCTTTTTTCAGTTAAGTTTGCTTCCTTGTCTGCAACAGATTCAGAAGCTGATGGGGATGGTAAGGAAAAAGCGACATTAATAGTGGCGTGTCCCTTGATAATTTACTTTTGCCTTCCAAAAGTATGGTTTGAGTGTTTATAACATTATCTATATTTTTTTGTATTATGTGCTAGTCGAGACGTCACATAATATATGAAGTGTTACGTGGACCTGGGTCTATCTTATTATTTGAAATCTTTTTGACTACTTCAATTTGGACTGAAATTACGGCATGAAAAGTTGTTCAAAAGGCTTTTTACTTTTTTTTTAATTAGCTGGTTTCCATAGTTGAAAGCCTTCTTTGGCTTTTGTGAAAACACGGTTCTTACTTTGCTCTGTAGAGAACTATTACATTTTCTTCAAATTGTTGACTTACTATTACCGAAGACAAGTTGTATTGTTTAAAACAAATCTTTCTCTGCTGTGGTTTGCCACAGAGCTGCTGGCGAGATCCTAAATGTAAAATGTAACATAAGTATGCAGGGTGGCTCCACTGGCTTCAGCCCTCATATCTTACAGATCCCATGAAAATCCCTGCTAAAAGTCCCCCTCAGAGCTTGCAGCTTCTTGCAGCTCTGCAGTAGTTGCCCTCAGAATAAGCCACACCTCAGGCCTACAACTCACCAGATCCTTGGCTGTGTCAAGGAGGAAAAAAAGAAGCTCTCATTTACAGTTTAGTGCGTGATGCTATCCTTGTCACATTCAACTGTGTCCCTTTACCGCTTGTACACCTCACTGACAAATTATGCTGTTTATGTTCTTTTAAAGATTCAGCATTTGTTTCCCCACGTGAAGAGTGCTGCCCATGCCATACCATCTGTGAGCTATGATACCAGCTCTCTTTTGCCTCTGTCCCTCTGGCAATTTAAACAATGAGAGTGGAAACACAGCTGTGCTTTCTGTGTGTAACAGTCATCGTGGAACAATGGCAGCTGTTGCTGTTAACATACCAAGTGTCATCTGATTAGATGACACTTTTATTAACATCATGCCGTACTGGGCAAGCAGTGAGGTCATCCAAGACATCATAGTCAGCACATCAAAGTTGATGCCTCCAAAGGCCAAAGGCCTGTAGATGGTTTACTAACTAAACCATGGTTGTGTATCCCAGCCATGTGATTCATAAGTCAGCTGTCCAAAAATGTTGGGATTGCACAACAAATTCAAGAGCTTTTATTCATGTTACAAAGCTGTCCTCGTCTGCCATGGTCTTTCAGGGACACAGCTCCCAAAGCGATGCATTGGATGCTCTATCTGGACTGATTAAGGATAGATCGGATTGGAGAAGGGTTAAGCCACCCGCACATGATCAGCGATAAAATCGCTCTGCGCTGACTGTGCCATTGTTTTCCTGTGGGAAGGGC
>CAKAKQ010037908.1:0-10100 GCA_916700675.1 Helicolenus avius
GTCCTCTGTTGCATCTCCTCCCTCTTTCTCATTTCCCGTATTTCCTGTCTTCACCGTCAATAAATACTCAAATTGAAAGCTTATAAATCACCTGTCAGAGAGTCCTTCAGCTTAACTGTCAAATAGGCCTTTTCGTTCCCTCTGCATCATTGTCCTCAGAACATGACGAAGGTTTTAGACTGACAGAGCATGCAAAGTTTCACACGCCTGGTCTTGTCTTGAAACTGGGCTCGTTATACTGCAGGTGATCCATCTTACATCAGGCAGCACATCTTCTTTTGTTTTTACGAAGTTGTTTTGCAGTTAAGCAAGCACTTCTTTGGAAAGTCTTCCTTTTAGGTGCATGTGGGTGCTTGTGGCCTTTTATGTGGAAAATATCCACAGTGATTTGTCAGTCCACATTGTTGTAATTCAGGTTGGGTACAGCAATAAATGTGGCCTTTGTAGCATCAGCTCAGTTGATGCTTAAAGGTGCAGTGTGTAGGATCTGGTGGCATCTAGTGGGGAGGTTGCAACCAGCTGAAACTTCTCCTGTGTGACAAGCATGCTGGAGAACTACGGTGGTCGGCGTGAAAACGCGAATGGCCCTATTTAGAGCCAGTGTTTGTGTTTGTCCGTTCTGGGCTACTGTAGAAACACAGCGGCCGTCTTCTTGAAGAGGACCCGAAAACGACTCCTTCTAAGCTAACGAAAACACGATTCTTACACTAAAGAAAACACAAGAAAACACTGCCCCCTACACACTGATTAATCTACACACTGTTCCTTTAAGTATCATTGCACTGTTTCATCATTGTTTGTGATTTTTTTTTAAACATCATCAATGACAATATCAGTTGTTTAGCTGCCAGGGCTGGACGGCAGTATTATATCTTTAAGTGGAATCTTTTCATGATGATATGATCACACGCTGTCATCTTTTTATAAAAATGTCAGTCGTCCAAATTACTGATTCCCAAAGCAAATTGCAATTAAAACAAAATTAGTTATTCAAGGTTTTGTGTTATATGATTTAATACGCAAACGTGGCACACAGGTCGTTGTGTTTTAGCATCATTTTGACGATTTTATATGTATATATAATACAGTATGTATGTCATTTTGTATGTGATATATACTATGATATTCATTCATTCATTATCCGTAACTGCTTATCCTATTCAGGGTCGCGTGGGGGCTGGAGCCGATCCCAGTTGACATTGGGCATAGGCGGGGTACACCTTTTCAGTAATCGGTGGTTAAAAGATTCATCTGATTTTTGTGCTTTCATTGTTGCTCTTAATTTCCATTTTATTTAGTGGAGCATTTCAAATTCATTGGCCTGAAATCAATATCTATTCAGAATATCGTTTCTATCATTCGTAAGATATTGGAGGTCACTGTGTGTGTTGCTCTGTGTCCAAAATGACTGTCCAGCTGTGTGTCGGCCGGGGACAGACGAATCCATGTAATGGAATGATAACGAGTTTGGAGGAGAAGCTAATAAAGAAGGCGGGTAAGACCCTTACTCTTTCTGTCAGCGACAGAACCGCCGTGGCCATTGATCACAATTAGAGAAGGGAGGAAGGGACACCACGTTATTTAATAGATGAGACGGGGCGGGGCAGGCTGTGTGTTAGCGTTACGCTAGGGAGGGACGACGGCAGGAGGTATCCTTAAGTAGGGGAGGAGAAGGAGGAAAAGATGAGCAGGGTAGGAGGAGAGGAAGACGGGTGATGTGAAGGATACAAGAAGGAAAATAAGTGATGATGAAGGGAAGCGCTGGGGGAGTGAGAACGAGAGGAAAGTTGAGATTATCGTTGGTGAAAAGCTGAGGGAAGAAAATAAATGAGAGGGCATGGCGTGAAGGTCGGTGGGAGGACTGTTGTCCCTCTGTGCTGTGTACTTAGCATGCTGTTTTGCTTGTGTGACACGGCAAGGTCACGCCTCCCATGACGGACTGTTGTCAAGGGAACCATAGCCACCTTCCTCCTTAAAGCCACAGGCAGTCACACACACACAAACACACACAGACAAACACAAACACACACCCATTTTGACATACACTTATTCTTCTGTAATCTCCTTGAAGTACATATTGACGTTTTTATGCCTATATTTGTCATCCATATTCATTTCCATCATGGGGAAATCATGGCCGTCTTTGCATTATTGCAGACTCCCGCTGTAGTTTGAACTAATCTGTCGCTGAAATGATAATCAATAAATGGATTAGGTGCTTGTCATAAGACAACATTTTCATAATTTTTCAATTAGTCGAGTAAAAACTCTTTTTAGTTATGTAATACATTCTTTTATCTTTTTTAACATCTAAAGAGATGTTGTTTTTAGTGTGCAGGCATTTTCCTTCTCAGTGACTGTTTACCTTTCACCTCGCACGGCAGCTGGATTCTTGTGATGCTACGATGCAATAATGCGTTTGTGTCCAGCAAGCCAAGATCAATAAGCGTCCCGTGAGGAGCTACTGGCAGCTACAGGTGTGGCTTAAGTGTGTGTCACACGACGGCACGGAGAGGGGACTGTTTGTTCTAAACAACAATGGCAGCACCACAAGAGGTTAGATGCTGCAGTAGCATCAGTTCTATCAGAACTGGAGAATACGTTTTCACTGTAAGAAGAGCAAAGAACGGCACTGAAGGTGATGTTTTCGCTCTTCCCCCGACTGGCTTCGGCAAGGGTTTGATTGACAGATGGTTCATCCAATCACCTGTTAGGTTTTTTTTTTTTTTTAAAGTGCCTGCCATTTTCCAAACACTTTTCCAACGGCTTCTCAGACAGTTCTGTGTAACAAACCATCTGGCAGGTCAGGTTAGTTTACTTTGGTTCACACTAATACTACTTCTTGAGAAGCCTGAATTTAAGAGTGCAAACATTTTCCCATCGCTTGTGATTGTGAATTGAATCTTTTGGGTTTTGGACAAAACAAGCAATTTGAAGAAGTCACTCCGGGCTCTGGGAAATTGTCATTTTTCACTATTTTTTGACATTTTACAAACTAAAGATTATTCAATAAATTAGGGGGAAAGCCCATAACATCACAGATAAATCAATTAAATCAAACCTAAATGAGCCATTCCTGTTTTTTTTACATCATGCTTTTCCTCCTTTAATATTGTTTTATGGCTCAATTTGTGTGTGTACGACAACATTTGCCGTCTTTGACAGATGCGCTGTCCTTCTAAAGAGACTGGCCTTTCCAGAATGTCAAGAGGTCAATCTTCCCACAGACATTATTGAACCGCTCTCTACCTCCGTCAGCTCCCTCCTTTCATCCACCCATGCCTTCTTCTCTTCAGCTAATAAACAAACAAATAGCAGCGACTGCTGGGGAGACAGGAGGAGATGGCAGCCGGAGGGGTATTAAACATTTATTTAGTGGTGGCGAGTCATGCAGGGAGGTCTTTCCCCGGTTTGTCCTGTAGAAGCATCAAGGCTTTCTATGACAAATTGATGCACTCAGTAGCCCACTGAGGACAAACACAAACACACTGATCTAAACACCCTGCAGACGGACGTCTTTCCTGTCTTTTATTATGTAACTGCAGCACAGATTCACAACACAGATCAGGGGCATAAATAAAGGTCCCACATTTGGACTTGACAATAAAGGATGCATTAGATTGATTAATCAGTTAATTTAAAAAAATGTGAAAAATGCCCTTAAAGGTTCTCAGAGCTCTACGTGACTTCTCTGAATATTTTTTTTTTTTCCAAAAAACCCCCCAATATATTCAATTTAAAATGATGTAAAACAGAGAAAAAATTGACCATTATAAACAACATATTTTTGGCATTTTTGTGTGACTTAAAATCAAAATATACAAAACAATCTCCACTCTAAGTCCACTTACTTCCTTGTTAAGGAGCTTTTGAATGTATCACATGATCATCTCATCTCAAAAAACCATCCAAATATATATACTCACTGTACACTCCTAACGTCCTCTTCACTGGAACTACAGTTTGTACAATTAAAGAAGTGAAACTAGTGTGTTGCAAGGTTTTTCAAGAGATGTGTGTTGTCCTAGTAGGAGATTTTTCTTTTTTTTTTAAATCCTATGGAACCAGCAGCGATTAGAGGAACTGCAACTCGAGGCACTTCCACATCGGCTTTAACGTTCACTTGTGGTGGCTGCGGCTTGGTCCAGACATTATTGATAGTCCAGTTAAAACTGTGGCGGGGAAATCTGTGTGTGCTTTATTGATCATGTGATGTCAAGCGCGCCGTAACTGGAAAGCTGCTCCTCTGATCTCACATTCTCGAGGCGGCTTGTTGTTTTACGAAGCAGTTGCAGAGGCACGTTACCCAACAAGGACACACAGGAAATATCGACTTTCAGATGTGGAACGGAGCATCTGCTAATACTTTTTACAGTTTGTTTAATCCTCAGTAGGTGTCGGAAGGGTGGGGCTGGTGGCAGGAAGTTTGAACAACCACAGAAAAAAAAGTACACTTTTGAGTAATTACTACTTTACACCCCCTGAAGTAAACGTCCCACCCAGCTAGAGACAAACAGCTACTTTACTTACAGCTGCTTTTAAGTTTATAGTCCAGGTCTTAAAGGCTCAGTTAATGACGTCACCTTGTGCTCTAGGGTGCTGTTAGTGGCATTTTTCACAATTTACAGATCAAACAATTAATAAAGAGAATAATAGGCAGATTAATCAATAATTAGAATTGTTAGTTGCAGCCCAAAACCTACATGCACTGTTCCTTTTGCTGGAAATACTCACTAGAGCAGTGTTTCCCAACCTTTTTTTCTAGGGACACACCTTTTTAAAAATGAAAAACTATTGCGACCCAATTCAAAATAGGACTTATCTATAAATCAACGAATTTTGTTCATTTTTTTAAAGCAAAAATACTACAAATTCTCTGGTTTTAGCTTCTCTATTGTGAGATTGGTTTGCTGCCTTTCATTATCTTATGTGTTTAGCTGCAACGATTAATCGATTAGTTGTCAACTATTAAATTAAACGACAACTATTTTGATAATCGCTTTATCGGTTTGAGTACATTTTTAAGAAAAAAAAAAGTATCTAAATTCTCCGACTCAAGCTTTTTAAATGTGAATATTTGATAGTTTCTTTACTCCTCTATGACCGCAGATTGAATATCTTTGAGTAGTGGACAAAACAAGACTTTTGAGGACGTCATCTTTGGCTTTGGGAAACACTGATTGACATTTTTCACCATTTTCTGACACTTTATAGACCAAACTACTAGTTGACTAATCAGTATGTTGAATATCTTTGGGTTTTGACCTGGTGATCAGACAAAATGAGTAAATTTTAAGATGTCGCAAGGAATTATGATCCTGTATAAAATCCTGTATTTTTGGACTCTTTATAGACCAAACAACTGATAAAAGAATCGGCAGATTAATTGATATGTAAATATATGCCTACTTTTTAAGTCATATTTTAACCTCAACTTTGTTTGTATACTTTAAATACAATGCAGTTGATCTAAATGCTGAGGTGAAGAGAGAAAGAAAGTTAAGTTAGCGTGACACCAATGCAGGTTTTTCACTACGACATTAATCTAATAGAACTGTTGAAATGAACGTATTTACTACAACATGTCAGACTTGTTGACATTCAGTGGATGAATACATAAACAAGTATAAAGAACAGTTTCGGGTCCAAGAGATCCTATTGGGAATTAATCAAAATCCTGGCTTAGCTTAGACTCCCCAAACAAGACAAATTGGTTTGTTGTTTTTCCCCATTATGCTTTGTGGCCTATAATTATATCCCGGCTGTTTCGGTGTACAGTAGAAGCAGGTTTGTAATTATTTGTGCAAGAAACACGATACCGTGCTCACATTTCTCCGTTCTTTTCTGTACAATCAAATGCATTGTTTTCCTAGACGGCTGTACTGCTCCTCGCCATCACGCTCCTGTGTGTCTTTCATTGAATCCTCCTTTGCTCTCGTCTGTTCTTTTGTCCAGATTGATAATAATGCGTAGTGACTGTCGAGGTGTAGTGACAGGCTGTCGAGGAGACGGTTCCAGGGAAGTGAGAAATGGACCGGAGAGAGGAAGCGTTTGTGGCAGGCGGACTGTTTTGACCTTAACAATGTGATTCCCCTCGTCAGCTGTGATGACAAGTGCTGTAACTGTCGAGGCTCGAGCTGATTGTCTCGTCCAGGAGGGGATTTTTACAGTAGTTGAGTAAAGAGTGCAGGGGACCAGCTGCCGAGGTGCCGTGGCAATTTCCCGGTGAGAGAAGTTTCAGAAAATGAATAAAAACAGCAGTCAAGGACCGTGGTTGTTATTTCCATTCCTCTTTTTGTTTTCTACATATAATCAGAGGTGTAGACTCAAGTCACATGACAAAATGAAAAAAGACCTGCAACTCTATTTGGACTTTAACACTCATGACTTCACTTGGACTTGTGTGTTTTGATTTGAAAATACTTGATACCTTCCCTCCAAGCCCAAATATTAAAAAGTAGCCTATGTTATTTTAAGTGTGTTCATGAAGGCCATCAACTGCCCGGTTGTCAGAGATGTTGGGTTTATTGAGTTTTTGAGAGATCGTTTATTGATTTGTTTTGGGAAGAGGATTTACTTGCAGGGAAAGAACTGAACTGAACAAACTGGATTTCTGTCTTTTGTTGTTCATCGCTGAATCCTCAAAAAGTGGTGTTTTTTTGTTGAACTTGGGACTCTCTATTTTTGGTGAATGTTTGTTTGGGACTTACATTTGATCATCTTACACTCAATTCCCCAGTTCTACTTTGTTTGAACCATGGGACTTGACTAGGGACTTGACAGTCTTGACTTGGGATTTGACTGTGGACTTGTCAGTCTTGACTTGGGACTTGACTCAGGACTTGTCAGTCTTGACTTGGGACTCGACAAGGGACTTGTCAGTCTTGATTTGGGACTTGACAAGAGACTTGTCAGTTTTGACATTTGGACTTGACTAGGGACTTGACTTGGGACTTGTCATTCTTGACTTGGGACTTGACTCAGGACTTGGCAGTCTTGACTTGGGACTTGACAAGGGACTTGTCAGTTTTGACATTTGGACTTGTCAGTCTTGACTTGGGACTTGACTAGGGACCTGACTAGGAACTTGACTTGGGACTTGTAAGTTTTGACTTGGGACTTGACTGGGGACTTGTCTTGGGACTTGTTAGTCTTGACTGGGGACTTGTCTTGGACTTGTTAGTCTTGACTTGGGACTTGAATAGGGACTTGACTTGGGACTTGTCAGTCTTGACTAGGGACTTGAGTAGGGACTTGACTTGGGACTTGTCAGTCTTGACTAGGGACTTGAGTAGGGACTTGACTAAGAACTTGACTTGGGACTTGTAAGTTTTGACTTGGGACTTGACAGGGGACTTGTCTTGGGACTTGTTAGTCTTGACTTGGGACTTGACTAGGGACTTGACTTGGGACTTGTCAGTCTTGACTTGGGACTTGACTTGGGACTTGACTCTGGACTTGCTAGTCTAGACTTGGGACTTGACTAGGGACTTGTCAGTCTAGAATTCGGACTTAACTATGAATTTGTCAGCCTTGACTTGGGCCTTGAGTGTAAAGACTTGAGACTTACTTGAGACTTGCAAAACAATGACTTGGTCCCACCTCTGCATGAGGTTACTGTACATGACAGTTCTTCTGTTGTCAGCTGCTTCCCGTGTTCAGAAGATGTTTGATCCGTAACCTAATAGTGGTGAAGAGTCAAACTGAAATTCAGCATGATGCTTTAATGGAGGGCTCGCGTTTCAGCCGAGTACTGGGGTGGTAATGCAGGAGTCCCTCTGGCACTTGCATCCATTTACTGAGCAAAAATGAAGTACAGCTTGGCTATTTATTCAGACTAAGTTCATCTCAAGGGGAATTTGTTGTATCATGCAAGTAATAATCCACTGAGCAGTTGATTAAGAGACCAGTTTGTGCACCAATTTGAGAGATTCTACTTCATTTTCTTGACATTTCTCTGGTCCTGATTGTGAGTAGATTTAAGGCCCCGAACAGCGAGCACCATCAGTATGACATCTTATTTGAGTTTTGATTCATCATATAAGGTTCGAGGAGTTTTAAGGACCCTCCAGAAGCTATAACCTACAGCTAAGATGTCCGACGATGAAGGCCCCAGTGGTGTCGTAAACATTTACCGTCTCGTCGGCTCTGTGATTGATCGCACTCACTGGGAGGGAGACGCTACCGAGCAGGTACAGACCAATGATGTCCTCCTGCTGATGTGCGCCAGCTGCCAAGATCGACATCAAATAGCAACTCCCCTGAAAGATGTGTTACAGTTGAAGGGATCCAGAGAGACATTTTTTTGGATAATTGATTAATCGTTTGAGTCATTTTTCAAGCAAAAATCTCATATTGTCTCGTTTCAGCCTCTCGATTGTGAGGATTTGCTGCTTTTCTTTATCTTACGTGGCTTTTTTGAAGGTCAGTTTTTGACCTTTATCCTAATCCTTTTCTCTTTAAAACAATGCTGTCTTGATGCCACAACTTCCAGTTCACTGTGAGACTGTCTCGCTCCTTCTCCCCTATCCGTTTTCCTCCCTAATGGTTTACCCGTGTGCTCCACTCTCTCCCAAATCGACCCCTGGCCACCCCGGCCTCCTCTCCACCTTGATTCACTCCACTCTGATCCAGCAGGTGTAAGCAGAAGCTGCACTTAGCTGGCCCTTTTTCTATCAGAGGAGAAATTGATTTGTTTTTTATTCATAGGTTTAGCCTCTCCTGGCCACTTTGATCTGGCGCAGAGAGCCTCGGGACCGAGGAGGACGGTTGCATCAGCAGTCGGGCCACTTGTCCGTTTTTTTTTTTTTTTTTTTTTGAGTGTTGGGGATGGGAGCGCTGAAAGAAAGATGAAAGGCAGTAAGTGGGGTGTCTCTGGAGGACGGCCCAGGTGAGATGAGAGGGTGGAGAGGTGTGTTCTGCTCTGTCCACTCTGTCTGCCTTTAATCTAAAGTTGGTGTGTTTGTGTATCGGCACTGTGTCCTGCCTGTGACTATTGATCTGTGTAGAGCTTGGCTGATTGTGCTCATTATCGATGGTATTGATTGCTTTTTCGCTATTGTTCAGAGTCACGTGGAATGGATTACTATGTGATTGCAGGCTATATACAGAGCTTACCCATGGGACACTTAGATTCATAGCGTACTGATGGAGGTGGGGCTTTTAAAATGCGATATAAACAGCAGCGGCAGGGAGTTATTGCAGCAGTTACAGGATGCAGCAACGGTAGCGAAAGAGTGCGCAGCAGGGCACTGACGGCATATAGCAAAGGTTGCACTGTATGTTGCAATGAGAAGAAGAATATGTCATGTGTCAAGCTGAATCAGCTCATAGCCTTTGCTTCATTATTTAGTGATTTTAAGTTTATAAAATGGCAGAATATAGCGAAAATTGTACCTGATCCAAAGGTAACGCCTTCTTATTTCTTATTTTATTCACCCAAAACAGTTAATTAAAATGTTATAAAACACACAAAAGCAGCACATTTTCATTTAACGGATGGGAGGATTTAGGATTTCATCATGGATCGCAATAAAAAAACACACACAATAATTGATCGTTGTGAATTTCCATTATCTGGATAATCACGAGTATTCTCACGAGTGACTCAAAAAGCTGTTTAGCTGCTTGCTATCATCGAAGAGTAGTGAAAAATAGAGCCTGATTTACAATGTTGCTATTATTTATTTATTTATTTATTTATTTGTATTCTTTTTTTTATGCAGGACTTTATGATTCATAATAACCTTACTTAAGATTGTTTGTTTTTCACTAAAAATTATGTTCTCTAAAATAAGATGTGCCCTATCTGTTTGTTAACTAAATGTAAGGTTAAGTGATCGCAGTATGCTTTAGTGCCATTTTAACAGTTTAAGCATGTTTTGATGTTTATTGGGATAATACCGCAATTATTTTGGCCAGGATAATCATGACATGAAATTTTCATATTGTTCCGAGTCTACTTCATTTTTGGTCATTTTAACTTAATAAATGACTTAAACTTTTACTTGGTTATCATTTTTTTTTGCAACAATAGTACATACTGTATTTGTCCTACGTATCCCTTCAATTTTTTGTCACTTATTTTATTTCTTATTTTA
>CAKAKQ010037915.1:0-40375 GCA_916700675.1 Helicolenus avius
GAGTTTGAGCAAGCAGAGGTTCTCCTGGTCGTTAAAGGCCATGAGGGCGCGATGCTCCTCTGCCTCCTGCCTCGCCCTCTGCTCCTCTCCTTATATATCAGAAACTGCACAAAAGAACTGTAGACTTGAAATTTGAATACTGTGAGTCATGACCCCCTAATAACTTGACTTGAGAGTGAGGCCTTGCAACCTAAACATGATCTCAGCTATGAAAATAAGTGATAATATTAAACACTACTCATTGAAATATCTCAAATGACTTGAAACTTGACTTGAATATATATGGAATGACTTGAAACTTGACTTGGACATATCTCAAATGACTTGAGACTTGACATGGATTTATATATCAAATGACTTGAGAATTGACTTGAGAGTTGACTTGGACATGTATTGATTGACTTGACACTTGACTTTGACTTGTATCTCAAATGATTTGACACTTGACTTGGACTTATATATCAAATCACTTGAGAATTGACTTGAGACTTGACTTGGACTTATCTTGAATGACTTGAGACTTGACATGGACATATCTTGAATGACTTGAGACTTGACATGGACATATCTTGAATGACTTGAGACTTGACATGGACATATCTTGAATGAGTTAAGACTTGACTTGGACACATGTCAAATTACCTGACACTTGACTTGGACTTAAACATCAAATCACTTGAGAATTGACTTGAGACTAGACTTGGACTTATCTTGAATGACTTGAGACTTTACTTGGATTCATTTCAAACAACATTAGACTTGGCTTTGGATTTACTGTATCTCGGATACCTTGAGACTTGACTTGACTCGACACTTGACCTGAACAAATATCAAATTATTTTAGGCTTGACTTGGATTTATCTCGAATCACTTTAGTGACTTGGACTTGGACATATCTCAAATGACTTGAGACTTGACTTGGACTTATGTCAAACAACTTTAGACCTTGGACTTATCTTGGATGATTCGACACTTGACCTGAAAAAATCATAAATGACTTTAGGCTTGCTCAAATCACTTATGACTTGACTTGAATCTGCCTCAAACAACTTGAAACATCACTACCTCATGACCGTACCACCACCCCAACCTTGGAATCTATTTAGATGGATGACTTGCCATAGAATATCAGTGTAGCCTGGTTCAAAGCCGAGGGATAGCCGCCTGTCAGTCCGGTGACTGATGCTGACAGAAGCTGCTAGGAATTTACAGCCAAACATTAGGAATAAGTAAATCCCGGCAACTGCATGAGATCCACCTACTGCGCTCAATATTCTCCACCATAATATCTGAATGTCAGGTTCAGTATTAGACTGAAGTATCACGAGTCAATTTAAGATGCTTGAACTGTCAATGTACGACTTGATATATCAATTACTACACTGAATTAGTGCCAGCATTCCCTCTGAGCTAAAACTGAGTGCAAAACCTCATTCCTATGCTGAAGATGATCTTCACTCTGTAGCATTCATAATTCATTCAAACATGATGTGCTTGAGATTCCTTTTACTGCTGAACATACTGTAGTTACAGCATATCTCAATCACTTGCTTTCTTTTTGTTTATCCTTTCAGCTGCTTTTGCAGAGCAGCACCATTAAGAGTCTCTATGCCTTTGTACAGTAAAGATAGACTATACTATATACTATACTTACTATATTGATATTACAAAGGCAAACGTTTAAGCTGTTTCCATAGTTGAACGTTCGATTTTACACATTCTCAATCCATCTATTGAAAACTCAGAAAATATTATACATTGCATTTTGCTAAAATATACAATTTCTACTCCAATAAATCTGTATTGCATGCCATAGTGGACTTGCTTTATCTAAATATAGGAGAAAAAAAATCTGTTTATCTGTAAGATAAAATCAGCCAAGCGTCCTTTTATGACAACATGCCTCATGCATGAACCACTCTGATATTAAATGCATTGCTTTAGCATGAAAACACATTTACTTTACACAAACTCTCACTCAGAATCATTTCAATTCAATTCCATTTCTTAGTGACCGGCGTGTGAACTATACTGTCCCAAATACATAATACTGAGGATGGTCATGCTGCATCTCTGGTGGCTTTATCTCATACAATATGTTCAGGTTAGTTGGAAAATGGACACATTATCCATGTAATTAACTGTTTTTATTGAATATGTATTTATTAGATATGTGCATAGGATTACTTGGTCTCAGCTTTGTATAAAATACTTCTCATAGCCTTGAAAAGAAAATGTTCTATTTTGGGGCTGCCCATTAATTAAAATATTTAATCACGATGAATCGCATGATTGTCCATAGTTAATCGTGATTAATCGCAAATTAATCATACATCTGTTCAAAATGTACCTTAAAGGGAGATTTGTCAAGAATTGAATACTACGTTGAAGAAATTAGTGGCGTTAAAACAAATTTGCATTTACACGTTATTATCACGTTAACTTTGACAGCCCTAGTTCTATTGTGTTCAATTCGGGGTGAATGGATAAGTCAAAAAACACAGGAGGCCGGTGTCCTACTTGTGTCAAAGTTGATTAATTTGTCACGTACTTGAGTCACAGCACTTCCGGAGTTATTTTATCTCAAACCACAAACTTTTCCTAAACCTAAACTAAGTAGTTTTTGTAACGTAACTTACATACTCAAGTTACACCACTTCTGGTGTTATTCTAACCCAAACCACAATCTCTTCCTAAACCTAACCAAGTAGTTTGTTCCTCAAGCCTACCCAAATACCAAATTGATTCGTGCAGCACTTGTTGCTGGCAATTTGTAGGAAAAATACATTGTTGAAAGTCGTACTGAACGTCAGGAAAAAAGGGAAATTTGTGTCTATGTACAACAATGAAATAGATACATTTTTTTTGACTATTTCATAAACTAGCGTGACACTGTGTTGAAACTCTAGGTAGATATTACTGTAACTGACATTAGAGTCAGTTGGGTGACTCTCCAACTTTTCTTGTGCTACAGGTACACTACATTTTAGCATACTTAAGACTTGCTTTGACAGACTTGAGTTGGACTGTCCTCAAAACTAAAACAACATTGTGACACAACCAGTACCATAATTCTCCATTAAAACCTATATTAGGTTGCTCACTTTTTTCTCATAAAAGTATATTCAGGCTCATAGGAACAAGGACACATTATCCATGCCATTTACTGCTTTTACTTTGCATTCACATTGCTAACACATTCTTCTGGGGTTATATTCAGCCACCTCTTAATAGCATTTCAAACTTACACTGCTTACGAGTTACACTGAAGTGCCTTTTTTGATATTTATGCGGTTATGCTTTTGGTTTCACAGGGGACACAAATAGCAGTCTCCTGGGTGAAAGTCAAAGTGTTTGTTTGACCTGTCCACCAAAACCCCGAGACCCAAACCGCCCTTAGTGGATTTTCTCACTTGTTATACTCATTATTATACCATATAACTTCACTACGTCACTTGCTCTGACGGAATGCAAAAGAGTCGACATTCAACATATTCAGAAACGTACGATGCCAACATATTTTCCTGGCGACTGGGCTGCTGAATCACATATGAAAGACAAAAATAGTATTTGGGCTCCTTTCCTCTACCGTGTGAACGTAGCCATAGAGAGAGACTGGCACTTTCTCTTACTACATGATATCCATTTAAAGAGCCATTATATAAACTGTGACTTTAATTGACCTCTTTTGGTGACCAGTGAGTTGCAACACCATCAGCGGGTCTGTGGCACAGCTTACAGTTGCCCGCCATTGACACACTCAATAAAGTGACTATGGAGAGGCTTATTATAGCAGAGGGCCAGATGGCGTATGGGCTCAAACACAAGCTTTGGAAGGCAGACATTTTAGCACCTGACTCAGTAATTGGTGAACTCCCACAGATGTGTAATGCTTTCATTTTAGCGTCTAGAAAAGGGGGACATGATCCCTGATATAAGCTGAATAGAAGTGTCTAACAATCTAATGTTCTTGCCCTCAGACTGAGGCATCTTCTTAGAAGAATCACACAGTTAACACATACCCTCAAGCATTAGCTGCAAGCTCGAGCCAATTAGCGCTGTCCCTGCACATAACCTGTTGAACGGTTTACCCCAAAAATAACTTCCATCATCAAAGAGCCAGGACAGGACAGGTTGTTCAAGAGCCAACTATGCAGCTGTGCACCGGGCAGGCGTGAGAGTGCGTCAGTGTGAGGAGATGAAGAACCTGCTAATTGTCTCACTTCAGCTCCTGGCAATTTAGTTCCAATT
Organism: Helicolenus avius; assembly: GCA_916700675.1. Classification (NCBI taxonomy): domain Eukaryota; kingdom Metazoa; phylum Chordata; class Actinopteri; order Perciformes; family Sebastidae; genus Helicolenus; species Helicolenus avius. The sequence goes on from CAKAKQ010037915.1 coordinate 4,252, forward strand.
AAAAATTCCCATGTATTACACTGTAACATGCAATATCATTCACACATCAGCAGCAACCGTGAAGTTTGTTTGTAACTGATTGGCAGGAGTCGATGGCCTCTGGATCCACATTTTTAATTCAAATCCCAATTTAGATGAGCTCCTGTTAAACATCGTAAACAACTAAACATAACCATTTTTTTTTAATCCAGAAAAAGCAAGTTATCCTTCTAATCTTGTCTTGAACCCTCAGCAAAATGTCTCATATACATAACCCTCAGGCGCTGCTTCTTCATTTAAACTTAGTGAAAAAAAATATTTTTATTTATATTTTTGCCTCATTGGCAATTCAAATCAGCCGTAACAGCTTCATGGCTGAGATATGAGGTGGCGGGGGCTCGGTACAGATTTACGAGAGTCCATACAGCAAACAATCAGACGGATTTAATATTCAAATTACATATTTGGACGGGGAAAATGAAGGTAAACAAATGTGAAATGTCAACGTTGTAAACACCAATTACGTTTTGAAGACACATTTTCCGCTTTTGACCAACCATACTTATCACATTGTGCCCACGGCAACAGAAATGATAGACAGTCGGGCTGAGTGTTCCATTTTAAAGCAGCAGTAGGTAGTTTGGAGGAAATAATATGATTAAAAAGTTATTTTTATAAAGCGGTCACTATATCCTGACAGTAGTGCCTTCCGTTGTCCTCCGGTGCTCCTAATGGCATCTGCAAGATTTCACAGACCGGAGGAAAACAACCAATCAGAGCCGATCTGGAGCCTTACGGTCTCTGAGCAGCTGTCAATCACTCGCAAACTCCGGAGCAAACTTTCTCATTTGACAGCTAAGCAGTACACTACAAGATTTTTCTGAAAACATTTGATGCGAGAAATTGGCATCACAGTAGCAGAATGTTAATTGATATTTGATCGGCGCTCCCTAATTTGACCGTTTGATCGGAGTTTGCGAGTGATTAAGAGTTGCCTCCGTTGAATGACCAGCCAATAGGAACACTCTCTCTCTCTGAAATGACCTGTGATTGGCCAAAGCCTCCCGTCATGGGACAGAGCCATGAGGGGGTGCAGAAGTCTACACTTGAATTACAATATGTCGAAAGGTTATTATGAATTTTTTGCCGAATGATGCCAAAAACATTCTGCCTACTGCAGGTTTAAGAATGAAAACAAAAAAGACTCAAGTGCACTTCTGTGTATACTATATTCCTAGTCATTTTGGATTGTGGCAAAAAGATTCTGTTAAAACGTGGTGTTGACAGGTTTTTTTTATACTAAAGCACACACTACGAGGAATAATTTTCCTATTGAGCCTGATGCAGTTTACCACCAGGAGTGCAAAACGTGTGCGAAAATGGAATGTGGCACTTAGTCTGAAAGGCATCTCCTTGTTCTACTGTGTTCTATTATGTAGCTTTGGACAAAAGCATCTGCCATACATGTAAAAGCATCACACGTTGTTAGATGGCTGCACTGTTGCTTTGTCTTGTCTTGTTGTGGTGCTAAAGTGTTTTCGCTGTTACAATTTAAATGTTTCTCTCTGTCTGACTCTCTCTCACTGTTTCAACCTCCCTCTGTGTCTGTCCAATAAAACCTGCTTCTCTCAGACTACTCCTATGGTCTAAGACAGCCCAACAAATATGAGTAAACATGAACAACTCTCTACCAAATCCAAACCTGGAGCTGCTCCACAGACATTGAATTGAGAAAGATGTTCTAGATGACACTGACAGTAACCAGGGGAATGTTCTGGGTATATGGGAACATTTTCTGTTTCACAACTGAGAACACTACCATAGAATAAAGCTCATTTAGGTATAAACAAGAAAACATTCTGTGGGTCCACAAAATCAGTCTCCCATTCATTGTGACTGTAAGTGGAAGTAGTCACCGTGACGTCACCCATTGGTTTGCAGACTGCCGTTTTGAAGCCTCGAGTTCAGCATTTTGGCCGTCGCCATCTTGGTTTGACGTGACACGAGAGGGCGGAGCTAAGTACAACGGAAAGCTGAATAAGACATTTTTAGGCGACCAAAATGTTACAATTTACTTTCATGAACTGTAAACACACTGTGAAAGAATTAAAGTTCTAAGATGAAAACAAGGACAACTCCCAGACTGAACAATGCCGTGGTAGCGACCTGTCAATCGCAAGGTAGCCACGCCCTAAAGCATCCCCTGCTTTATGGTCTATTTCACTCTAAATGGGACCATAATTTACTAAATGAACATCATGCTGTAGTGAAGAAGACTTGAAACTAGCGATTGAGACCATAAACTCATGTTTACAATGTTTACTGAGGAAATAAATCAAGTGAGAAGTAGACTCATTTTCTCATAGACTTCTATACAACCATACTTATTTTTGCAACCAGAGGAGTCGCCCCCTGCTGGCTATTAGAAATAATGAAAGTTTAAGGCACTTCTGCATCGGCGGATTTTCTAGAAATGTGTTTAAATTTGCATTATATTTGGATGGTGACTTTATGGAACAGTGTGTAGCATTTCGGGGATCTATTACTAGAAACCAAATATAATATTCATAACTAACATAACTAAGAATCGTAGCTTAGAATGAGTCCTTCATATCTACATAGGGAGCGGGTCCACTTCCGCCATGTTGCTCCACCATGTTTCTACAGTAGCCCAGAACGGACAAACTAAACACTGGCTCTAGAGAGAGCCTTTCAAGTTTTGTGAAACTACGGTAACTTGAGCTGCATAATTAAAAAACGTGGTACCACCAGCAGCCGTCTGACTTCCCATGCTCCTAAAGTAATGTTATTATGGGATGGATTTTGCACTCGACGGCTCACGTCGCCGCAGTCTTGGAAAGGGAGGAGTGAGCGAAGGGTAAGGCCTATACAATCTGCAACCACACCATTAGATATCACTAAATCCTACACACTGTACCTTTAACTAATGTCTGAGGAATTAAGGCCCTTAGTAAATATAACTTATGCTGTACGGCATCCTATGTGACAGATTAATTTGTGCATGCATGTAACATGGGAATATGCAGAATAAGACTCGAGCTACAGCTCCTCTGACAGAGAAAAAACTACTTGACCTAAATCTCAAGGTAAAATAAATGTGTCACGAGTAAAAACAAGCTGTTAAAAATTGATCATCGGAGTCCTTTAAATAGCACGCAACTTATGAATGAGCTGACACTGTTCTAATCCTACGGGGAGCTCATCACAGGGCTTTCAGAATGAGACGGCAGTGCTGGTGTGCTGCGGCTGTCACAGTTCCTGTATTTCAACATGAATGATATTTTGTAAGTTGTTAATATGAAATATTTTGTTGTGTATGTGTGGGACATATATTTCCCACCAATGCACAGTGTGACATCATGCATATGCAAACCTCCACAGCCTTGCCGCTGTCCTCTCACCTGCGGGGGAGACCGAATTGGCCAATTGTACTTTCACATGATTTAATGAAGCACATAAAGCGCGAGTTGCGTAGACGCCACATTCGTCTTGGCTTTCAGACCTTGGATTAGGCGTTCAAGGAGAGAGGGGAGTCTAGTGGGACGTCGGCTCTCGCTGTAGGGGAGGAGGGATGGAGGAAATAGTGAGTTCTCATTTCCATAGATGATTTGTCTGGTAATGGATTCGGTGGGAGCTGATAGTGACAGCAGAGGAAGGTTATTTCTGATGTTCGGTAGATTTGGCTCAAACGATCGTTCAGGGATCCCCGAGATAGAAAAAAATAGTTTTTCTATGACTTGTTTTCACACCAAAACCCACATCTGCACTCCAGAATGGAGAGGTCAAAGATCCATCAGTGCAGGAAAAACAACATAAAGCATGTCATGCAGCACCGTGGTCAGGCCATTCCGCATACAAGCGCAAACCAGGGAATCCTCCTCGCTTTGTTTCCCATAGATTTATACTCACTAATCAAAACAAATAAGGACGGCATTCTTCATGTTGACAGCACATAGCACTCAGGAGACTTGAGTCATTTGATCTGGATGGCTGCCTCTCCCTCGCTTCCGCCTGTTGCTTGTAGCAAGGGGCTCACAAATCCCGTTGTATTAACACTAGCTTGGCTGTGAGAGGGGATTTAGGCCTCAGAGCGGAATCCACTATCGACTGTGCATGAGAATGGTATACAGTGTCGGGGCTTATAGGAGCTTCCTTGGAGAGGTAATGGTCAGCAGGGAGGAAACAGTGTATTACGACTGTGACAGGATATATATCCACTCTATGGTATAGCATTTAAAGCTTGTATCATATAAGCGAATGTCTGAAAGAAACAGTCCTGGATATGCAGTGAACATAAAGAGGGCCATAGTGCCTTTTCTGTCCCCATGACATTACATGCATAAATATTAGGGCTGTCAAAGTTAACGTGATAACAATGCAACATTTGTTTTAACGCCACTAATTTCTTTAACGCATTGACACAATTGATTTTTCAGAAGTTGTTTCGGGCTCAGTTTTAAAGCTAGAGTGAAGATACAAAGACACGAAGGACGATACATAACGCTCCAAATCTATGTTAAATTTTGGCAAGGAAAAACTGTCATGGCCAAGTACACATGCAGTTTGGGGCAAGTCATAGTCAAGTCATCACACTGACAGCTGTTGTTGCCTGTTGGGCTCAAGTTTGCCATGTTATGATTTGAGCATATTTCCTATAATGTATGTAAATATTTCTTAATATTTGTAATTGTATTGTGTTTTTATTTGATTTCCAATAATAAATATCTACATACATTTGTATAAAGCAAGCATATTTGCCCACTCCCATGTTGATAAGAGTATTTAATACTTGATAAATCTCCCTTTAAGGTACATTTTGAACAGATTAAAAACGTGTGATTTATTTGCTTTTAATCATGATATTGTAATTGATTGACAGCCCTAATAAATATGCATGAAATGTATCTCTATAATACATTATATTATTAAGCAAAGTATCCTGCACTTTGTCCTAATCGCAATTTGAAGATACATTGCGTAAAAACGACATGAATCGTGTTGAGTATCATGTGAATGTGTATTAAAGACAGTATACGGTATGCAGTAAATATGGTGACCACACAATAAAACACATAAATAATGAATGAAGAAGGGTGCAGATGTCATTTCTTTTTTTTTTCTCCAATGTTGTGTATATCAAACCAGCAGCAGCTTACATTGGGATAACTTTATCCTACTGGGCTCCTTCCAATCCATACGTGCTCCTTATCGGAGTCTAAATGTTGAAGTTTGAATTAAAGAAGTGGCTGAAATAGCTGTGTTTAATTAGTTCATGTTCGGTGGATACTGTAAGTAATTAAAAAGACAGACTGTAATTCAGCCTTAAAGGTTATCTGAAGGTGCACATCCAAATTCCATTAATTAGTAGCCAACTGTGTTCTCATAGCATCAGCTGACCACATTCATTTCACACACCCCCTGTCTCACTGACAATTACTCACCGTGGTTTATTTGTCAAGTAAATCTGTTCAACTTCACTTCTCGGGCCTGTAATCCACCCAGACTTCACGAAGAACATCTATCGATGCTAATGTCAGCCTTTTGTGGTCTGCTTTTCAATTAGCAGGCAGCAGCTCTGTGAGCGTTCCGCACAGCTGAGCACTCGGAAGATATGATTCCAATGAATTAATGATGACTGGATGCTAAAAAACTCTCTCAGATGGGACTACATCAAAGTAGAAACATGCGGGTATTGATCGCATGTTGAGATCTGAAAACGGTTACATAAGGCGATGGCATTCAGATGATGCGCATCAATTTTCATCCGCATTAAAAGGTGGAGGTGAAAAACGCAGTCGGAGCACATCAAAGTCAAGAGACCTTTAAAAGGTAATTAATTTGTCCTTTCTAAAGGATTAATGCACAGGTGGATTATTTTTAACATCTGTTTTATGACACATTTGTGGCTAGCTCCAGGAGCAGACCGGTCTAAATCCTATTGTGTCCCAAATGTTGTAATAAACTGTTAAAAATGGAAGAACATGACACAAGCTCTGAGTTTTACTGAAGTAATAATTAATAACTTGAGGTAGATAATTAAATAGTTTTGCCTTTTATTGAAAAAATAGCCATTTTTTTATTTATTTTTTTTAAATCCACCTGTGAAATTATGCACTAGAGACAAAAAAACGATTGGGATTGAGATTGGGAAATAATTAAAGTGCATGTTTTTGGAGCTGAGCTTTGTTTAAACTCTGAGCGGTAGACTTGAAACTCTTGTGATGATCCCAAAGTTTCTGAAGATTCAAAATATGTCAGGGTGAATCACAGGGAAATGGGTACAACGTGATGAATAAGACATCTCGACTTGTTTTCGTTTTTTTTCATGTCAGCGGTGCAGCCGTCAAAACATGATGTTTGAATATTTCACTCGTATTCACACTAGAACAAGCAAAACATACGCTGTATAGTATGGAAAATGTTTTTTGAAGCCACTAAATACTACTTTAAAAACTATTTATTCAGCCATGAATCACCATGTAATGAATACATCCATCCTGGTCAGAATCATTGTCAAGGGATGATATTTTGACAAGTAGCACGATGCAGAGGCTTTTTTGAGCGTTTATAGATGATTCAGCTTTACTTTTTTTTTCTTCTGGTAAAATGCTGATTACAAACAACAAAAGTTCTTTTAGTGATACAAAAGAAGTTCAAGCTCATGTTCAGTATTTTTAAGTTGCAACCATGGAGATGGGATGGAGGACAAAACATAATGTTGGCATCGAGGCTTGAGGAAACAACACAGTCTCACGACAGTTAGTGAAATAGTCACGAAATTGAATCTATTTGATTCGGGAACAAAGACACACATTTCCCTTTTCAACAATGTATTTTTTGTACATTTTCCTACAAATGTCCTGCAACACGTGATACATGTGTCAATGTGGTTGGGCTTAGGCAACAAACTACTTAGTTAGGTTAGAATAGGTATACAATACTTGCAGTTTGGGTTAAAATAACACCGGAAGTGGCAAAACTTAAGTACGGAAGTTACGTGACAAAAACGACTTAGTCGGCTTTAGGAAAAGATCGCAGTTTGGGTTAAACATAACTCCAGAAGTGCTGTAACTTAAGTACTTGACTATTTTCATGCTGTTACATGCTGTAGCACAACATAGAGGCTTTTTATGTCAGTCTTTATAGATGCAGCACTTTTACTTTTCTTTGCACTGGGAAGGTTTTTAACAACAGTTCTTTTAGTGGTACAAAAGAAGTTCAACCTCATGTTCAGTGTTTTAAGTTGCAACCATGGAGATGGGATGGAGGACAAAACATGATATTGGCATCGAGGCTTGAGGAAACAACACAGTCTTACGGCAGTTTGTGATATACAAAATGACTTGGTTAAGTTTAGGTAAAGATCGACTTGGTTAGTCTTAGGCAACAAAACTACTTAAGTCCTAAGTCTAACTAAGTATTTAAGCTTAGAATCTGTTATCATGACACACAGAGTGTCCTTAAAATGTCATGCTACTTATACGCCTTCCCGTGAGATCAGGTTGGTAATTGACAATGCATTTTTGTTGTATGGAAACGGGATTTTTAGGAGGCTGCCCTGTGATGCTGCACAAGCCAAATGCTAATGTCGGCATGCTAACATGCTCACAATGAGAAGCTCCTGATTTAATGTTTGCATGTTGACTTTCAGTTTAGTCTGTTAGCATGCTAGCATTTGCTAACTAGCACTAAACACAAAGTACAGCAGAGGCTGATGGGAATGCAAGTGTTTGGTGAAAATACTGGCGCTGAGGAAATGAAATGCAATGTCAACAGACAGTTTAGATGTGTTCATCGTTCAGGATGAATTTCAGAATTCAAAAGGTTTCTTTCTTGGCTGAGATACTCTTTATAAAATAAGGTATTTGTACATTTGTTAGAGGATGCATACCCCTGTGATCTTGTAATTCAGTTGGTGGTTTTCAGTCTACCATCAATGGGTTTACTCTGCACAACCGCTTATAAGGATCACAAAAACATGCTGAAATCACTACCATCCATCAGCTTCTAATAATAGTAGCAGCAGTAGAATGATAGGGAAATCTTACAGATAATAACATACTATTATTCTTCAGGAATGTCTTACCTCTGCAGGCACCATAGAACTGCTGATGAATAGACTGAAGAAAAACCTTATGGGCCCCATCTTATCATTATCTCCTTTTTGATTTGGCTTTTATAGCTTGTTTTGAACTCCGCAGAAAAAGGGGCTAAGGGTTCTACTTTTATTTCTGCACGCCTTATAATCACATTTTTGATGCGATGTCAGACGAGCAGCCAAAACCCTGCAGACGGCTCAGGTATTTCACTGCGGGGAAGTTTATTCTGGCTTCAGTCCTGGCTGGCAAAGAGGGCAAGAGATGGAGAAATTGGAAAATGAGAACCTGGAGCGAGATAGTCGGGAAGAGTGTGTGATAGACAGCCAAAGATTGAGAGAAACTCTGTGAAGGTGGAAGAGGGGAGAACACAGAATGACTAAAGGCCTGCTGATAGCAGAAAGTGGCACAGTGAAATCCCTCTACCCATCTTCAAATGCCCCATCTTAACACTGGCCCCCTAACTGTGGCAAATAAAATATATGTTAGCACTGAATGATTTGTATTAGGTTAATGGAGAACCAAACCTATGGGGTGGTAAATGGACTGCATTAAAGCTGTAGTAGGTAGATTTGAGCAAATATGATTGAATAAAAGTTATTATTATAAAACAGTCTCTGAAATTACCTGTGATTGGCCAAATTCTCCCGTTGTGGGCCTGAAAACAGAGCCACGAGGAGGTGCAGAAGTTTAGTTTTCTCTCAGAACGCTTGAATTACAACATGCTGAAAGGTTATTATACATTTTTTGTCCAATTATGCCAAAAACATTCTGCCTACTGCTGCTATTATATATAACACTTTTCTAGTCTCAGCGACTGCTCAAAGCACTTTACAACACAAGTCAGCATTCATCCATTCACACACATTCATACACTCACGGCAGAAGCTTCCATACAAGGTGCCACCTATTCCTCAGGAGCGATTAACATTCACACACACAGTATGTAGTATGTAATCAACATACTACATTACATGGACATTCCGTGTGTCAAGAGCATGCATTTTAGCGTTTTCCTGTTTCATTTGTATGCCATGCACACGTCCGCGGTTTAGGCAAGAAAACCACTTAGTTAGAGTAAGAGAAAACGTCATGGTTGGGTAAACTAAGTAATAAACATATGGAAACAACGGAAAACACATCACAAACGTCAACAAAACTGTGATTTATATGCGGATACGTTTACATTGCAGTCAGTACAGGAAACATGGCGTACAAAAGACATGCAGAAATCAAGAAAGGCATTCTTAATTGCACGCTAAAGGCCTTTTACATTATTGTATATGTCTTTTTGTGCAAACGGGCTGATGTAATAGTTGTGCTTAATATTTTTGGTACCCCTAAAATTGCATGTGGCCCCATCCTGCTCCCCCGTCCCCATTTGAAATGGTCTAGACTCACCACTGCCAGGCTAGCTGTTTCCAGTCTGTGCGCTAGGCTAACCATCACCTGGGCTTAATATGAGAGTGGTATCGATCCATAGATATGAGAGTAGTATTGATCGTCTCATCTAACTCCCAGCAAGAAAGCAAATAAACATATTTTCCAAACTATTCATTTAATGGGGAAGCTGAGCAGATCTGGAAGTAATTTAAAGCTGTAACAGCTCGGCGGATGATCTCTTGCCAGTTTACGTGGCAATGCCCGGCTCTAAAGGTGACACCCAGCTGCTGATTAATGACTCTGTCTCCACAGATGCAGCATCCTGCCAGAGGAATGTCTGGTATAGCTTCTAAAAAAGACCAAATGTTTTTTCTCTTAGTCGTGATTTCCCTTCAGCGGAGCAGAAGCAGGGGGTCCGCGCTGCTGCTCGGCCAAACGATGAAGGTTATATGGGAGCAAACATAATAGCAAAGGCCAGTCTATTTAGTTATGCCGGGGATTTTCAGCGTACAGCCCTCCTGGGAGGGATGACTTTCCACTGTGTATGAAACGCCCTGCCAAGCCTGGCAACAGACAATGCACTGCAGAGATGTGATATGTATAATAATGGAAGCAAATCAAGCCTGGACCCGTTTATATTTTTGTTTTTTTGCTTGGCTGTGAAAACACTACAAGGGAGATGTTAATTGAAATCCCTCTCTATTCCAAGGTCAACAGTTTTGTTGCAAAGACATAACAGGGATGTAGACTAAAAAGCCCTGTTTTGACACGGTTAAATCGTTTTGAGAAGTAAATTTGGGTGAAAAGAATTTTAAAAAAGAAAGGTATATTGGCAGTTTTTCAGCGTCTGGTGATGATACAAGTGAGCTTATGTAACCCGGCATCTCTTTGAAGGAAAGTTTTTTTGTAGCGCCTGTGAGATGAAGGCCCCTCAGATCATTCATTCGCTTTCACTGCTTCACTTCACTTAATGAAATTATCTCTATAGGTTTTCCTCTTCCTTCCTTGAATGCCTCCCATATTCAATTCACATATCTATTTGGGCATGTAATGAAATAAAGTTATTACGGCTATCAAATAAGTTCAGCGATGTAATGAGAGCGAAAATTATCTCAATTTGTGTGTTGTGATTCACCAAATCGAATTAATCATCGTGACAAAAAAAAAAAAATGGACAGCACTGTATTTACATACAAATGAGTCACATTGTAGCTCTATCTTACTCAGGGGGGTGCACAGGTGAAATGTGTTTCATTGACGCGTCTGTTATCTGATCTTGTGGGGTCCTTGAGGTTGCCCACGCAAGATTTATATTATCTCCAAGATGAATGAAATGCCAGAAAGTAATTTTGAGAATAATGGGAAGCTGCGGCGGCGTAATCTGCCACCGTGACACAAGGCAACAGACTTACAAATCTAGATGTTGTAGAAAGAATTATAGAAGCTGAGGTCAGCCCTCGAGTCACGTAAGGAAGTGAAGTCTGCCATGCTCTGAAATCAATAGAATTTTTTGCTCATTCATTTGTAAAATTTCAAGATTAGATGTCAACCCAAGCCTACAGCGCAGACTGCACGGCTCTATGATTTACCTATCCAAGATTAATTTTTAAACTCTGAGGCCAACATGTTTTAGTCAGTATGGAATTTCAAGTGGTTCTGAGATGTGCCGCCTTGACTTGAGCCACTTGTAGTGATAAACATAGAGGATTAGGGTTGGGATAGGATGAGATAGAATGAACTTTATTAATCCCCAAAGGGGAAACTGATTTGCCTATATGCACAAAAAATTGACAACACAATACATTAACGACACAAGAGATAACACCACACAGGTCATTGAAGGGAGTACATAGTTCTATGATAAAGGGTCAGTAAAAGCTAAGTATACAGTCATAAAAAGCAGAAAGTGCACAGTGCATACAGTGAATGAATAAATCGTGAAAGGACACGGTATCAGCAATGTTCATTAAAAAACCTGACTGCTGCAGGAACAAAGGAAGTCCTGAACCTCTCAGTGGAGCATTTTGGAAGGTACTGTGCAAAAGGATGGTCATCCTGTGACAGAACCCTCCTAAACTTCCTCCTGGTTCTGTGCTTTATGATAGTCTACAGATAATCTGGAATCAGGCCAATAATAGATCCGGCCTTTTTTGATCAATTTATTGATCCTGTTGCTATTCACAGCTGCCACCTAATGCTGCCACCCCCAAACAGACAACAGCATACAAAAGAACACTTGCTAAAATACCTTGATTAAAAAAAACTTCAAATGACCTAAGCTTCCTGAGGAAAAACTATTTAGACTGGGCCCTCTTAAAGATGACAAATGTGTTGGAAAAATATAAACATACATATAGGTCAACATCAACTCTAACACATAAATATGAATCAAACAACAAGGGAAAAAAAATAAAATAAAAAAATATATATATATCAAACTCATGCTAAATATGAATAAGCAAACTAACATATAGAAAGATGAAGTCAAACAACCTCATCATTGTTGCAATCTGGTGGGATGGAGGTGTTTATTAAAACTCAAAAAGACGCTCTCTTGTTTCCAGTCCTATTTCACAGAAATTGCCTCCACAACATTAGTGTTTTCCTTCCAGTCCAGATTGTTGTCCACATGAACACCCAGGAAATTGTACGAGGGGACCACCTCAACCAAGTTCTGAAAAAGCTCTAAAAGAAACCCCAGCTGTACACTACCTGCTCAGCACCAAACTAGTGATGAGAAAAAAAACGACTCCAGACACTCGCAGTAATATGTACATGTCACCATAAGTGAGATCACAAGTTAAGGGTCAGTGAATTTTGTTACCACCATTATCACTCCCTTTCCTTTGGCTTCATTACAGGTCAGTAAGATAACAGTTATTGTAGATGGGGGGTGGTGGGCGTTTGGGGGGGGGGCTGGGTTTCCTGTCATCATCTCTGCTGTCATCAGCTGTCTCTTTACACGCATAAATGACAAAAGGGAGGTCATCCAGGTTTATGTCCATCGCCCTTCTGAGTGCTCCAAACCTCACCTTCAATCGCCCAAAAGCACATTCAATCACCATTCGACCTCCACATGTTTAATTTGTTCCCTGCTTTGGCCTCCTGTGACTGGAACAATTTTTCAAAAGTAAAGTAGTAATTAGTCCGAGCGGTGCTAACAAAACGTAAAAAAGCTGGTAGTCCGACATCTTTGTTATTGTTTCTGCCGAATGCTCATTACACAAAGCAACAACGGACATGTGTGAAATAAGAAGATGACGTCATCGTTTCCCAAACGCTCCATTTTACACGTCTACACAGATACAAAGTAACTGGAGCTTTTAAAAATCTGCATCTTAAAAAGAGTCTTCAAAAATATTCATTTTTGTGACCCAAAACTCTGTTTGCATGTGGACGACAGGCCAAAACGTAGAGGAAAAAATACACTTTAAAAAATGTCTGTATACGTGTAGACAGGGCCTGAATTAGTTAACCAGTGTACTGAGAACGGAGAATTTAGTTGTATAAAGATACCGTTCGCAAAAAAAGGTGTATACAACTTAATGTTGGGTTGTTAAATGTTTGTTTTATTGTACTGAAATGAAATCAAGAAACACAAGAAACTAAATTTACACTTCTATCACAATTGTCCATATTTGTTTCTATGTGCAAATATTATTTTCACATTTTAAGCCCAAGGCTTCAGGTGAAAAACAAAAAATAAAATACTTATACATATTCTAGTCTATTCATAGTCTATTTTACATAGAAAAAACAGAACTATTTACATTTTTATCAAAACAGTCAGATTATATGTACATCGTTTCTCGGTGTGTTAGCAACCCTACCCAAATCAGCTGTGTATTTGCTGTCATGGAACACAACACACGTCATTCCTCCTGCAAACACGACTTGAATCAGTCACTCAGTGGGTCCCTGGCTGCATGTTTGCTCGCAAGCTGAGAGCTCAGCTGAACTGAGACATTAATGAATTATTTCACAAAGTGATTCAGTTCAGTTCGTTCGCCCAAAATATTCAAACGAATCGTTTGCAAACGACCCGTCACTACACTAACCAGCAGACGGACACAGCTGGAGACTATAGCTCGTGAACATAGTGGAGCATTTAGCAGCTAAAGAGACAGATATTCCCCTCAGGAGATGGTGGAAAACAAAGCTAAAAGAGAGTGAATATTTGACTTACATTCACCAGGCGGACACCTGACTCCAAATGAATGCTGCTTCGTAAGTGGATGTGAAAATAAGTTAGTTTTCTAACATGTTCGCCATATCAACTTAAAAGATGATGATATGTCCATGTTGTGTCTTAATGATGACTGTTGATATCACAGGCTAAAATGCCAACTGGTGCCAGTAAATCTACTCAGCCTTAACTGATAAATGTTAATTCTGTGAATGAGTTAATAGAAACCTCTGCATGCCAGCAGTACGATGATTTAATCCAACAAGGAAAAGCATCACTCTGTATAATTTTGTTTGAGAAAATGAGTGGGCTGTGTCTTTTAGATTTCCAAAAAAAGACCAACAGAGTGGTAAATATTTTTCTACATAAACAACCTGGATAATTGCCTCAACTCAATTTCGGTAGATATCAGGTAGACTTTGCTCTGGGTGACTAGTTGGGGGGAAAAAAAGGGACCATATGAGGACCTCAACAAAAAGCAACTATTTTTTTTTTTATCTGATTTGATTCTTGTAAAACAATTAAATACCTTGAATTTAATTTATCCAAAGTAAATGCAATTTAAATTGCATAGATATTTTGCTCAAATTGTTCTACCATCGGCAGTGGTCACACACAGCAACTCTGTCTCTTACTAAATTACCTTCCCATAGAACTAAACTGCATTGTGAAAGACGTTTCGATGGAAACGTATGTTCTCCCGGATTACGGTTAACACCCACTGGTCACCTGGTGTACAGATCTCTATCTTATGGTGCCTTCAAATGAAACTCGTGAGCTTGTGTTTACAACATGGGAAGTCGTGTACACGACATGCTTGGTTTTCAAGTGCTGAAGTCGCGAGAATGCTGCTGCTAAGCAACAGCAATATTAACGTTACTGTCGGCGTCTAGAATAGGGTGACCGTATTTTCAAACCCCCAAACCAGGACCGCACGGGTGCACCTGTGGCACATTTGAGCACAGAGTGGGATCAGAAAGAAGGGATTATCACAGGGGGGTGCATTAGAGGCTGTGACAATCATAATTTATCACCTTCATTACTTTCTCCCCCTTTAATCACAGGGTTATCCCAGTCATGACGCACTTTGGGAGTCCTGTAGAGAGTTTCTCTCAGAGGAAAACTTATCGTTGTCTGGGCCTTTGTACATTATTTTTCAACTTTAGTTTTGAACCCGATCCAACTCTATCACATTATGTTGCTCACCACAGCCTCAGGCTATTATAATAAACATTGTGGAGCTCAGAGGACATTTTGGCCAGGATGGAGGCGCCGTGCGGGGTGAAAGACTGACAGGAACAGACGGTCCTGAAGGAGTTATAAGCGGAGTGAAATGCCTGTTGATGCGCTGAAGGAACTGTGTAGAATAATTGATCAAAATAACACGTTTGATGTGCACATAAGAACTGAGGGTTCTGTGGTTCAAAACTACACTAAATCGAATCAGCGGACCTTCCGAGTCTCTGCGTAATTGTGGCTAGACAGCACGCAACATCACTCTCTATTGCAGCAGTGCGAAACCGGGACATTTTGTTAGTGACAGGAATGCAGGAAATGCAAAGGTGTAATGACAGAGGAAAAAGATGAGGCCGTTGGAAATAGCAACATTTCCCTCAGACATATTATAAAAGTACGAAGAAAAACAATATACGACTAAAATTACAATGTATTCTCTTATTATGCACCAAAAAATTAACTTCCATGGCCTTTCTTATAACGTTAACAAACACATTACATCTTGTGAACTCTGAGTTTTCAGAAACTTTCCACTTAAAAGGTCGTAAATACCACAAGAGGGGGGTGTTCATATGGACTCTTCTCGGGAACACGATCAACATGACCCCATTTGAAGGCACCATACAAATGAAGCCTGCTATAAATATAAGATATTCTGTATTAGTTTGATTTTAAACAGTTTAATTTGAGATAATGTTTAGTTCGTCTTACTGTGTACATTCATAAAAAAAGGCACTTCTAAACATACTGTATAAAAAAAGATCAGTGCACCTACCACATGATAATAAAGCTTGGTCTTTACTTGTGAACCTGAGTAATGACATGCGGCGAAAAAAGCCAAACATGGCAGGTCTTTCAGGTCTCTGTGAACTATGATCAGACAGCGAGTGAGCCAGAGTCAGTCAGAGAGAGAATTTGCGTCTGTTCGTGTGTGATGGGAACATACAGTACGCCGCTGTGTGTGTGTGTGTGTGTGCGTACCTGTATACACGCACACGACTTCACACAGAGACAGACGTGATGCAACGTTTGCGAAACCTTTTTCCAGACTTCTTCAAACAAGCCAGTGTAGGATTTCTCGCTCTAATACACCATTCAAGGGTATTTGATTTGAACCCCCCCCCCCACTCCTCCACTTGCTATGACTGACTTCAGCTCTGATGACACTCAATGAAACGTCTGCACTGCTGTTGTGCTTTCACTTCCTGACAGTGTAGAATGTCTCAATACTATTTCCTGTTGAGTTCTTGGCTTTCACTCTGCCTGCAGTGGTTTTATTGTTTAATGAATTTATTGTTTCATGCTGCATTTATGAGTTAATAATGTACCTTCTGTTCCATATGCTTTCACTTCGTCTTAAGAGAATAGTTCAACATCGACATCAAATTCTTCAGCTGACAGAGGCGAATCTGATTTCACACAGCACTGTGGGACCTTCCATTCTACATGTATCTGCTGTATAGCATGGAGCTCTCGCCTCATATAGGAATATTGTTCAGTATTCACTGTGTTTACAATTATGTTATTTATAAAATGGCTATATGGAAATAGTGTTTTGAAGGAAAGCTCCCAGTAACAGTCAATATTTATACAGTATACATGAGCAAAACAAGGTAAGTGCCCGAGTATATCTTTATAAATGGTGTATTTTATTGTATTTTCATCAAGTAGCCTTCGGTTACGCTCGCACACACAGAGGGATGAGGAGAGGAGGCGTGAGTGCACCATCACTACGAGGCGTAAAAAATGTATTCGTTGTTCGAAAAAACATGCAGGGGAAAGTCTCTGAGCGTGTGACAGAGGATTTTGTGTTTTCCTTAACATAAATAAAAACATTTCCACCATAAAATGGTCCATAAAAATTCAGCAGAATGCAAGAAAATGCAGTGTTTGATGCTCAAATTTTTCATTGTGAAACCGCTTATGTAGGCGCATCTTACTATCTGTATTATGTTCCCTTTAACTCGCAGGAGAATGCTGTGCCATTGACTTCAGACCAGGTTTTTGTTGGTCAATGGCACAATCACTTTCTGCTTCCTCTGTAAGAACAATGCACCAACAATGTGCCTGACCACACCTCTTTTTAAGTCCAACATGCTCATGGGCGCAAGTACAATTGCTACATGGGCGCTGGGCGTAAAAATTACTACTGCGACAGTTGCGCTGCATTGTGCACCTCCTTACTCCGAGTATAAGATAGGAAAAATAGCATTGCAGCTAAAGTGGCGGTGTTTAGTACAGCGACACTTGGAGTTCCAGAATTGTATGCCGGTGGTTGCCGGTACTACTAGGCAACCCCAACCTTCATCGCTTGATATTGTTCTCCTCCCACCCCCAGCGTCATGCATCCCTGAACACACGATTCAATGCCTGTATGGTGTGGGAAGAAATTAGAAACACTTGACGTCATGTATAGCAAATTATTTATTTAAATGGTGAATGTGCCGGAGAATAATTTGTAAATGTTGATAAAACTTTTCAAGATTTGAGTTGTTGTTCCGACTTATGAGGGCATTCACGTGAATTTTACCAGTTAGGAACTCGTACTTCCAATTGTTCCGACACACATAGGGATATTTGATACACCACACAGTTGTGCTGCGGATCCAAGTGAGTACGCAGGTGGAGTGTTGCTCCCCATCTGAAAAGACCTTCATGCGTGCTCAAACAAACAGACAAATCGAACCAAAAACAGAAACTCCTTGGCAGAGGTAACTAACTGTATGTTAACCTAATGTTAGCTGATGTGTTTTCTTGTTGGAAATATGATTGTGAGTGATGGGTTATGTGTCAGTATTGGCAGGTAGCTGCTGAGCCCCCTCTTCCTGGTACAGCATACCGGCTATGAATATTTTAGTGGTACAGAGTACCGGACCATACCGGCCCACTTTCACCCCTGTTGGTAAGTACTGCGTAGACCAACCTGGAATGTGTAGCGCGATACCTGTTTTTCCCCTGTATTGTGATTATCCCTGAAGTGGGTTTCTGTTTTCTGCAACCCTGAAAGGTCAAGCAAGTAAACATTGGATATATGGATATTGCTGTTTGTGCAGGTGTGTCTGTTATTTGGCCGTTGTGTCAGGATGTTGTTTCCAGTTGTTTTGTTTTTTTACCGCTTGTGTTCTGGTGCCTGCACTCGATATATGTTGTTCCTCTTTGTGCTTGTAATGCCAACTGACTAACTCTGGCGAGCACAGTAATAGTTATACTAACCACCGTTTAGTATTGACGTATATGAATGGAGTAAAACAAGGGAAACAATGAGTAAGATAAGCCTCATTAATATACATTTCCATCAAACCTCATGAAGCCTATCTGATATATCTGCCTACCAATAAAGCTAGCTGAAAGCTATTGACAGGACAGGTTACATGGTGAACAACGAATAGTGCATAACACATAAAAACATGGCCTAAACTAAACACAATTCAAACATTGATGCAAATATGGGCATTTTATGAAATCTGTACTTACAGACAATGCTTCTAGAAGTGATTCCAACAGAAGATGGATGTAGATGCTTTGAATAAACAAGTCCACAATGTGCTTTCTACCCGGGAGTGCAAGGAAAACAAAGATGGCTACCTACAGGGTGCAAAGGACAAGCGATAAAGCCAGAATTAAAAAGAATCAGCGCCACCTAATGGCTGTAAGAATTAACTGAAAGTTTTTTTTTCTCAGGCCAGAACAAACAAAAGGGCAGTGCCTGGTATTTCCTCAACTGATCTCAACATGGCGACCAGGTCACAAACTTTCTAATTTTACAGCTGAACAGTTTGATCGGAGTTCGCGACTGATTGACAGCTGAGACGGCAGACTCCAGCTCGACTCTGATTGGTTGTTTTTATTCCGGTCTGCGAAATCTTGCAGATGCCATTAGGAGCACCAGAGGACACAGAGGCACATGATTTTTTTTTCAGATTACCTGTGATATGTAGCCAATGACAATCGAAAGATGAAGAATATTGAAAGACAAAGAATAATTATCATGATGGTGAAATAATTCCGTAACTCTTAAAACCAGAAACTACATGACCTCTAGGGCATTAATGGAGTTTAAAGACAAACCCTCAATTGGCTGAATGGTGCATTAATACCTAAACAACATTTAATTGATAGGCAAACGTCAAACAACAAATTCAATCAGAGATATCAGTCACCGAATTGACCTGGTCACATTGAATTTGTTTCTATCCATAAATGTTCATCATTGTATTCACTGTATTATCTTCAATTATCCATTTCATTTTATTCCTTTTGTTTTATCATTTATCCAATTATCCTCTGTTAGTACATTAGTCATGTTAGTCAAATAAATATTTCATCTTATCAAGAACTTGGTTATTTGATAATTGTTATTTGGCTCACTGTTCACCATGACAATGCCGTAGCAACCTTGAGATTGTGAGACTCAATTGATTTATATGACATTTTGAATTATTCCCTGTCTTTATAAAAGGGCCTGGGTAAATTCGAATGAGTGAATTCATCATAATGTTTAAATATTGTTTAATTGTATCCATGGATGGAAAGAGCCCTGGCCCCTCATGACCCTGTGATCGCTCTTATCCATCCTCCCCCTGACAAATGAATTAGCTCTATTTGTCATGATGTATTGTGTGCACACTCATCTGTGACATTAAAATGCAATTCATGTTGATAATAAAAACAGCCCAGTAGACAATTTTCTGCAGTCATTAGGAAAAACCCAGGTTCAGCTATTAATTTTCCAGGAAGAAAATATCTGGAGGGAATATTTAATGAAGTTTGAGTGACTGAGCGAACTCACATCACCCCTCTCATAATCGCAGATGCATATTGCATTTATTGACTAGGATAGACTGTTTATATATAACTGTGATTCTCAAAGTGGGGTCCGTGGCAGTCTGCCAGGGGGTCCCTTGACACGTTTACAGATTCATTCATTTAAATTATTGTGATTTTTTTTTTTTTTTTACAAAACGATGGATACGGATACGATGAATGTGGACGTTTTTGTATTCAGTCAGAGCAAGTTATGTAGTATATCGAGCAACCGTTATCTAAAGTTACGTGGTATGATAACGAGTATAACAAGCAAGAACGTCTGCAAAGGACGAGTGAAAGGTATGATGGATTGGTCAACCAAACACAGGACTTTCGCCCAGGAGACCACTGGTTGTGTGAAACCAAAAGTAAACGTTGACTGTTCTTTTGACGTAACGTTTTACACAACGTTGTTTTACACTTGCTTAGTCACTTGCTTAGTCAGTTGCTTATGTGCACTTGCGTCACATAATGTTACGTAAGAAAGGCTAAAGGCGGTCGTTGTGTATTTACAGTAGTTAAGTTGTTACAGTTGTCGCGTTACGTTGTCGCGTTACGTTGTCGCGTTACGTTGTCGCATTACGTTGTCGCGTTACATTGCTACATTACGTTGTTAAGTTACCTTGTCACATTACCTTGTCACGGTACCTTGTCACGTTACCTTGACACGTTGGCTTGTCACGTTACCTTCTTACGTTATTATTTTAACACAAACCATGATGTTTTTTTCTAACCTTAACCAAGTAGTTTTTTTTCCTAAACCTAACCAATCGCTTCACAACGTTAACCATATGTTATTGTGCATTTCTGCAAGCATGGTAAGAGGCGGACTGCAAGAGGGACGCAGGGTCAAACCCAGTTAGGGGCCCTTAAATGTGGAATTTGTATGATCTCCCCCCCTGTTAGTGTGGGTTTTCTCCGGGTTCTCCGGCTTGCTCCCACAGTCTAAAGTGGCATGGATCCAACAGTCATTTTTTAGGTTGTTTGACTCTTGTTGACTGGTTGACACCCTTTCACCCAATGTCAGCTGGGATCAGCTCCAGCTTCCCGTGACCCTTAATTGGATAAGTGGTTACAGATAATGGATGGATGGATGATAAGAGGCTGATATGAAATGTATCTATGAAACGTTTGTGTGTTCAAAAACTTCGACATTAAACGTATCCAGTGGTTTGCAGAAACGTCCAATGCCAACATTTCTTTTCTGGCCACTGGGTTGGTATAGTAGTTCATAGATTATGTTCTATTCTAACAAATTCTAACTCTTAGAATCTGCAAATATGTTTAATACATGTCTCATATCTTGCTAATACATTTCTCTTATGTTGTTCTATAGACTGTAGTGTAAAAAATAGGCTACATCAATTTCTCATGTATTTCAAGGGCAATTTCAAGAGAAATACATGAGGGGTCCTTGGTATATTCTCTATCTTGTAACGGGTCCTTGGCTTATACAATATTGAGAACCTCTGATATAGATTTATGGCCATCTGACTGTTTCACCTTTTCATATCTTCGCACTCATTTGAACTGTAAAATGGAGATTTGGGTGGGTATTACAAGCTATTCTTTATCTCCCAAATGATCATGTATTTCACTAATTGTGAGTGTGGGGGAATTCAACATTAAATATTTATGATTCACATATTTTTTTATCTTAATTCATTTACAATGTGAGCAGATTGCCTCATTATTTAAATTTACAATTACTTCATTGTTTCAGTGACATCAATTTACTCTTAATAAGAGTGCTATATTCAGAAATACTGTGCTTGTGAATCAGGTTTACAAATCTGCCTCTTACGTCTCGGTGTCAAATTAAATCCACAATCTGTGACGCAAGTACTTTGTGCTTCCTCACACCCACGTGAGACAGTGATCCAAGGCAACCTGACCCTGAGACGACCTTGTTCCGAATGTTTCCATGTGATTAGTCCCCTATAGACCTTATAAAACACAATAAGAGCCTGTGAGAAAGACTGCTAGCAGGATGAAGCTTGTTATTTTCCACTCACATAGAGAACCAGAAGAGCTAATCGACCTCAGGAGCGACCTGAGCTTTTAAAAATTTGAGAGACCCTTGTCGAGCGTATTGAACTTTTCCTCTGCCTAGAATGCTTTCAGTTTGCCCCCTTATAGGAGCAGCAGAGAAATGTAAACGGTCTAAAGATGTCTTGTACTTTTTGCTGTGTGTACTGCACACATAGGGTTTTTGTCATAGCCCAGACTATGACAAATGGTCACCAAATGCTGCTGCTGATTATCCTCTAGCGGGAATTTGTTCAGAAATGATCGTAAAATCTGGAAGTCTGAACGGGAATATAAATATCTACTTTACCTCAATTAATGATTATGTTGTTTTTAAAGTGAGGCACATTAGTATTCCGGAGTGCACATTACCTGAAGGAAAAACACACAGCCATGAAACAGATTTCAGTCTTTAAAAATGATGCCGCTCAAGCATGTAAAAACATGGGTGTGACTGAAATAATGAGCATGCAGTTTGGGAGAGACTCCGTGGGACTCGTAGCTGCAGATGCAGAAACACAGAGAATTACTTTACATAAATTCTCAGCAAAGTTTCTCACCTTGTTGTGACAGTGCTTAAAAAAAACGCAAACACTACACCGGATGGATGCATGAATGTTGGTTATTTAGGACACTGTCTTGGTAATCAATATTTCTTATTTCAAGGATAAATGGACTCAAGTGGCACAAAAGTATATTTATATTGATTTTTTTTTTCTGAGCTCAGAAGAAGGTAATGCAATATATGGAGCCCCCAAACTGATAAAAAGCAGTAAAACGTTATTAGACAGGTCAAAAATAAACCTGAATATTGGTTTCAGCAAGTGTTCACATGGAGTGTAACAGTAGCTAGTTAAAGCTGGAGTAGGCAGAATGGAGCAAATATGATTAAAAGTTATTTTTATAAAACGGTCACTATATCCTGATAGTAGTGCATGAGACTGGTAATATAAAAAAAAATCATGTGTCTATGTGTCCTCCTGTGTCTTCCGGTGCTCCTAATGGCATCTGCAAGATTTCACAGACCGGAGGAAAACAACCAATCAGAGCCGAGCTGGAGCCTTGCCGTCTCTGAGCAGCTGTCAATCACTCGCGAACTCCAATCAAACGGTCAAACTAGGTGAACGCTGATCAAATATGAATCAATGTTACTTTAATGCCCATTCCTCGCCTCAAATGTTTTCAGAAAGATCTTATAGTGTACTGTTTAGCTGTACAATTAGAACAGTCCCGGCAGCCATGTTAAGATCAGTTGAAGAAATACCAAGCACCGCCCACCAACAAACTTTCTCATTTTACAGCTAAACAGTACACTACAAGATCTTTCTGAAAACATGTTATGCATGAAAGCGTCCTCAGTTACACTGCGCATGTCCTAAAGCCTATGGTGTTAATGCACAGGCCGACCGAAGCCGGATCATGATCTGGATTGTTCATTGTGCCACACTTGACCCTCCAAAAAATTTAATTCAAATCCTTCGCGGACCTTTGGAGTAATCCTCCAAACCAACAAACCAACGCCGGTGAAAACATAACCTCCTTGCTAGGCCTTCGGCCTTGGCGGAGGTAACTAAGGACAAATAAAATTATCTAGGGAAAGATAAACAGAAGAGCAAAATAAAATATATTTTTTTTATCAACTTCTTGGAGCTAAATAAACTTTTTCTAGGCACTCTCTTTTTCACCAACTGGTTGGAGGTTAGAGGAAAAGTATAAAGCTTTATATGTCTTTTTACACTCCAGTGGAACTATTTAACAGTAGCCTATACATAATGCAGTCATATGTTTGACTTGTCCAATAACCTTTCACTGCCAGTAGAAATAGAACCATTTAGAAATTAGGAAGCACTGTCAAATGAGCCCCTATTCAAATTGTACACATGTGTCGTAGCTTAGTGGCCACATGCAAGTCATTTTTCACTTTCTGAAATTTGAAGCTATAGCGTATAGACTTTCTCCATATTGTCTGTGATTGAACAGCTGTCAGGGAGCTGATGCAAGCTTAGTCTACTGCCTTGTACACACACACGTGTCAGAAAATGTGTTTATACACGTCACACACTGCAGCTGCTGGAATTTTGGAGTTACTTTATTTCAGCCTGCGATCCTTCCAGTCAGTTCCTGTGTGCAGTGTTACCATCCTGCAGCATTAGATTACATGGGTTTGTTTTTCCTGCAAATACTTGCCCTTTGGGATTATAATAAAGACAGCATTAAAATGAACAAGTCGCCGGTATAAAGGAAATATGGCATTACCTCATATTACCCAACTGTCTGTTATTTCCTGCTGATGATGAAGGGCGTTAATTAACTAGGAGCCCTTTAGTGACTTGACAATGCAAAAAAAAAAAAAAGGACAGAACCATTTTACTCGATCAAAGGCTCCATCCACAGCTTCCCCCTCGGAAATCTCTGAAGCTGTTTTAACAAACTTCTTAGGTTAGACTGACATTTTTTTTCTCAGCGTAGAATACATTTTAAATGCCAACTCAGAAGTCACATTTCTGAAATTCAAATGAAGAGCATTTGGCTCACGGCTGTAATTTAACAGAGAAAGTTGGCAAAATGCTGTATTTTTGTTGTATTGTCAACTGTTATCCCATGAAAAGACAGAAACCTACAATGAACTGATCCTTCTGACAACTATTTTCTGTGTATTGTAATGGAAAATTACTATGAATGTAGTGATGTCTCTTTGTGCATCAGTGGAAAGTTACTGGCTGCTCTGTCTGCATGTCTCATGTAGTGGGAAACTACTGTTGAGTGTTGACTTTCTACGGGGACACTGTGAGAAACAACTCCTTATCTGTGTAAAACAACTCCTTTTCCCACACTCCCCGTTGTAGATTTCTATATAATCACATTGTAATGTTCTCCTGCAGTGCACTCTTCTGCAGACTCTGTGTGACTCTGTATAACCAGCGCCTCTTCTTGCAAGAATAAAATACGACAGACAATTCATCTGTTTGAGATCTTTATTTCAACGTTCATTAGGACTCATCTAGGGAAATTGACAGAATTTCCATAATCCTTCATCACCATGAACACACACACACACACACACACACACACACTATGGTTGATTTTGATCCAATACTTGCTGTAAATAATAACTAGCGTAACACATGTATTAATCTTAAACTTAAAAAAAAAATGGTCCCCAACTCCTGCTTGATTAATGTTTCTAAAAACTATAATACTTAACTGTTTTAGTGATTACTTCGGGGTTTTTTTTTCCTATCTTTAAAAAAAAAGGTAACAATTAATTCCAGATGATAATTAGCAGGTAACCTATTTGAAATTTCTTTGGAATTACTGCCAAATTACCCCAATATTTACCTCAAAATTGATCAAAAATGACTTTATCAAAAACATTATTTAATAATAATGTAGATAAGATAATAAGATAGAATAATGCCAGCCTTATCCTTTAGATGTCAAACGTGTGATATCAATTAAATAGAGATAATTCTGCTCAGAGCATTACTGCACTTTAATTGATTGACATGATAATTTAAAATTGAAGTATATTCCCATACAGTAAATGTAACTAGCCATACAGACTACACAAAGCTGTAGCAGATCCATAGGCATTCTTTGCACGGATTATGGAAATGTTCGACAGACCGCAGCACCCATCTGTCTCCCGTCAGGGATCACCCTTTAGCTCAAGTGTCATCTGCAGTTTGCCATCCCAGTGCAGGTACTTCCCACACACCTTTGAATGGCACCTGCTAACAGATCCCGCTGTTATCTGCACCGAGATAACACCGAGAGAGGAGTGACAATACCCTGGGACTCGCCTGTCAACTCCAGAAACATCAAAGGTCCTGACACCCGTCTGTGGCTCCCCTCACCGTGACTATCCTGCGGGGGAAGGAGGAAGAGGCTGAGATTCATTAAGGAGCACTTTGATTTACATATTAAAAAGGCAGATGAAAAACAATTATCACCTTTTATTCTTGAGTGGATGTCACCTCTAAATTACCTTCTACACTATCACGTTTAAGAAGTTAAATGTTTTGAACTCTTACAGTTGAGGATTTGTCATGTTTTGATGGGTATCTGATGTGATGTTTGATGATGAGAGCGAGTCGTGTGTCTTCCGCCAGCTCTTTAAAGGACGCTCGCTGTGTCGTTTTTCTTATTTTGGTGGACAAAAAGGAGCCGAGGAACACAAGTACTTCAGCGGCATGTCAGGTTCACCTGTGTTGCACAAACCGCTCCTGCTGTGGCAGACTGAAAGCTGTGAATTGAGAGTGCTTTGCTTTGCTTTGCACAGCCCCAGGAAGCAGGAACGGCAACTTTTATAGTGGCCTGCAACGTGTGTGACGGCTGTGTTAGATGCTGGCACGCACAAAGACGCAGTATACACAAGGGGGAATGTGTTCAAATTAGTCCATACTGCATGTTTATGTTTATGTATTTTAATGTGAGACACAGAGAGAGATAATAATAGAGGCAGTATCACAGCAATTAGCAGCCTTTTAGAAACACAGGCTGATCCTACTCTATTAAAGCAATCAACGCTGCAGTAAATATAATGAATGTATTTGAAATATGCGGCTGGTATATTCTGCAGTTATATTAACTAAATGGTAAACATGCTTTTTAAAGATAATTTAACCCTCTGAGACCAACAATAGATCCATTGGTGTCTTTTTTTAGGGGAGTACAGGGGGGTCTTTAGGGGAAGATAGCAGGTCAACAATAGATAGATAGATAGATAGTCACATAGAATTGGTCATCTGAAAGCTGAGAACCTGAAGATTAATTTGAGTTGCAGCTCAGCACTGTCATATTTAGTCATAAATCTAAAATAAACATCAACTAATTAATTATGAATGAATTAAAAATACATGGTGAAAGTGTATAAGGGCTTAGAACAGTATGATAGAAGTATATGATGGTCATCTCCATGCTCTATTATGTCTCATAAGTTGTTGCAGCAATTTTTGGGTTGATACCATTTGTTACACAGATTTGGTGCAAAATTTAATCATTTTTTTCCACTCAAGAATTTATAAAAAATGATCAATAATCCTTCCAAAATACCACATTGAGACACCGAGACCTTGAGGAACACCATATAAAAAAAAAAAAGCCATGCTGTGATTTGGTATCAAAATCTCTGACATTTTGAGATTGCTGCAAGAATTGCATTTTTTGCAATCATTATCCACATTTCAAGCTGCAATTTGATAAACCCTTTATATGCAATCTGCCCAGGCTGTTCTTATACGCCACTCGCAGCTATACTTACAGAAAATAATACACTGTAATTCGTATATATTCCACAAAAACAATGCATATTTAATCCACGTTATCGCGAATAAAGAGCGAGAAACGCCGTGTAGGGAAGAGGATGGAGTGCTAACCTAATCACAAGTTAATATCAGTCAATTAATTCCTTACAATAAATCATTATTTTATATGCAGCATATTGGCACAATGACAAATATTGTCCAGAAACCCTCACAGGTACTTCATTTAGCAGAAAATATTATGTTCATACCATAACATGGCAAACTGCAGCCTAACAGGCGACAACAGCTGTCAGTGTGTCAGTGTGCTGACTTGACTATGACTTGCCCCAAACTGCATGTGATTATCATAAAGTGGGCATGTCTGTAAAGGGGAGACTCGTGGGTTCCCATAGAACCCATTTCATTCACATATCTTGAGGTCAGAGGTCAAGGGACCCCTTTGAAAATGGCCAGTTTTCCTCGCCAAAATGTAGCGTAAGTTTGGAGCATTATTTAACCTCCTTCGTGACAAACTCGTATGACATGGTACAAATCTTATCGACAAGTTAAAAATAGCAACTTGCTTTAATGCGTGAAAGAAATTAGCGGCGTTAAAACAAACCTGTGTTATCGCGTTATCATCGCGTTAACTTTGACAGCCCTAGTTGATATTGAATCCGTTTTGAGGATTGGGACAACTTTGAATAGTAGTAAATGACCATTAGCTGGTGACAGTGTCTCACGGAGAATAGCAAGACAAGTCTATTCCGTCAAGAATATTCTTTCATATATGGCAGATGCATTTATTTATAAACCAGTGACTGCAGTTTTAAGAGTGCCATGCCCATCATATTAAGCAGTGGCTGTCTAGTATGCCATTATAACCGTCTTTGGCTTTTACAGCACCTGTCTTCAACAGCTCCTGCTGAAATTAGGGGGAATTAATATTGCAGTGGAAGTGATTACTCATGCACACCCACATATAGTCTTTAATTACTCCATGGGGTGCAAATGAGTGTTATTTAAGCTTCCTGAATGCACCAGAAATAGTAGTATATACTGTACAGGGGTTGTTTGTGGATGAAATGCTTAAACTAATTTGTTCTTCCTTGTATTTATTTCCACAGATAATTAGGCTTTGAAATACCCCAGTGTGTGATGATACAGTAGTTATATTGCTATGGGTTCTGGATAGATTTCAATATTTGGCTTTGAGATATAATTAATTCAATGACACTGGACACCTGTGTTGAAATGTAATGTCCATTTTGTACTTGGCTCCCACACAAAACATTTTAACAAGCTTTTTGGGAAAGAAGTACAATCAATCAGTGATCATTTGCTAATGAGTCTCAGTGTGGCAGAAAGAAGAACTCTATGTGGACTCGCTTGGTTTGACCTTTCTAATATGAATGAGCTCCATTTCGTTGACGTGCAGTTCTACATCTAAAAGTGAACTCAAACCCCCAAATGATCGCCCCAGAGACACTTGACCACAGGGTTCCTCGTTATCAGAGTCACTGTTATGGGTTCAGTACACAGTTAGTTTAGGATTTGTGTCTTGGTGTTAAGCTGATGGCTGCCACCGTGTCCTCCTACTGACTCTGGCCTACACATAATATAATTTATATTATTGCAATCCATCATAACATCCTGTCTAGTTTGTCAGTTCTGCATTGTCTTATTTAATGTCATCAGCATGGTGAGTAAATTACTTGTATTTATTTGAAGACAACTCACAAGTTAAATAGAAATTGCAGTACATAGGGTGGCGTCAGGTAAAATGGGCCGAGATGGGCTAAATATTGTACTGCCAATCACAATAACTGATCTTGTATTGTTGCTACAACACTAGTTGACATATTACCATAGTCTTGATTGGGCTGAGGTTGCGAATATAAGGAGGGCATAGCAGCAGCGTACCATATTTGTGATTGGCCCCTGTGCAATTTTTTTGTGGGCCCTTGCCCCTATCACAAAGGCGTGCTTGTGCGCACACAAGCACGTACACGCACAATCACTTCAGACAATCGCAAAGCAGACAATTGCTATGCCACCAGGAGAGGCTCATCATACAACTCCCATCCTGCAAACCAGCCTTAGATCAGCACCACGGACAGCAGCCAGAGGTAACATATGTGAAGTAACAATGACAGTGCTATAGATTTAAATCATTGATCCCACACCATAATAACAAAAAAAGGAACCAGTGCTCACCCATTAGAAGTTTATCCTACAGGTCGTGTGCTCTGCAAAGTCATTAAGAAGCATGTCCTTTTTTAATGGATTGTCCTGGTCGTGAGCGACATTTTGGAATGAACTTTTGTCAGACGTCCAGCTGTTTCTATTTATTCCGGTCGCTCGCATTGAAATTGCCTCAATGGACCAGGAGCGGCTGATTGGTGAAGTTGAAATGAGTAGTAATCGAACAATACCTCCACATTTCACAACAAAAACTTACATAAAGTGGCAGCTGGAGATCACCTGAGGGTTTCCTACTGCTGTTGCTATATTGTATTACATTATATTATAGATATATATTCTAATTTCAAGTAAATATCATAATATCAAATATGGGTTTTCTGTTTAAAAAGAACAAATGTAAGGGAAGGACACAGGACAAGACCTAACAAGACCTGACTAGATGAGATGTCAAGACCTAGCTACAGGAAATGTTAATGCTTTTTGGTATTTTGTTGTTGTTGTTTTTTTGTTGAAGATGTTCCATTTTTAGTTCCTCATTTACCCTACGAAGAATGAACAGAAACAGACCAGAAACAAAGAACACATGTTGCAACGGGGCCAAACTATAACTACCGCTCACACGGATTCATCACAACCTTGTGACACAGAAATTGGAGGACAAATGGTTCGGTGTGAACACCTGCTGTATTAGTCTGCACACTGTGGCAAATGGCTCACAGCCCACTGGCTTTCTCTCTTCTTACAAACTGCATTTTCCTTTTTGTTTTGGCTCTTGAAATGTCACGAACAGCAGCCATGCTGGTTTGTGTTGATGCTCCCTAAAATAGAACAGGCACAGTAAAGCAGTTTGAAGCTCGGAGGGTACCTTAAAAAAGAACATTACAAAAAGAACTCGAGCATCTGAAAACAGATGAATGATACATGAAGTAAGTTCCTGGCTTGAGTGTCTGACAGTTGTTTCCTTTGTTGCTTACACATGCTATGCTTTTATATGCTATTTAGGTAATTAGCCTACCAGACCCTTCCAATTATTTACATGTTTTGCTCAAAGATATTAAAGGAATAGATTGACATTTTAGGAATACACTTATTTGCATTCTTGCCTAGAATGAGCCACCTACTGCACAAGCACGTAATTAGCATGCTATATCTTTGTTTGTCTAATCCGTACATAAAAAAAAAAAAATTTTTACACTTTCAAACATTTTTTGTGCACTACACAAACTAGATATATCATGCCAGTGGCAGTAGAGGTGCTGGTATACCAATTTTGTTACCAACAGAGCCAGGCTATCTGTGTCCTCCTGTTTTCAGTATTCGCACAGTCGCCAACCCTCTAGATTTTCCCGGGAGACTCATGTTATTCATTGCCCTCTCCCGGTTTCTCCCCGGGGTCACATTTCTCGCGTATTTATGACACATTTTCACACCTTTTCCCCACTTTATTTTAACTACCTATTTCTGGCAATGTGCACGTAGAGCCCTACTTCTTCCACCCGTACAACAATACAGCTACACCAAATGTTGTTTCCTGGCAGAAGGGAGTTGCTCGCGACCAATGTCCGTAGCTCAGCAAATATTTCCTAAAAAGCCCACTGTCTCTCTGCATCTGAATGACTTGAAGCTGTTTGAAACTGACAGCTATCAATAATCTGTGGTGATGAAGATGTGCCGGGTGAGGTGACTGGAGAAGGCAGTCTGTGTGTGGCAGACTGTCACCGTGGTGTCTTCATTGCACCTGACAGCACAGTCGTGTTCACTGCAGCGATTTTACACGCAAAAAACACATGAAAACTACAATTGTACTTGATAATTCACAGTATCGGAAGATATTGTATTATCTTTGATTTCTACATTTCTACAAACGATGATGATAACTTCATCAGTGGTGGTGTGCTGCGAGCAGCGTACAGCTGCTTCCCTAAACTAGACTATAGGGCAGATTAATTTTTTCTTGAAATATTATGACTTTATTCTCATTAAATTGCTACTTTACTCTCGTAACATGAATTCTTAAAATATCACATGTTAATTCTGAACTTCTCAGAGAACACAGTGTGACGTGTTTTGAATGTGCAGACAGTTTTTGAACATGAGCAGAAATCTTGCTGAAACACATTATGAGCTATTAAAGTCCAGGGGTTTATATATTAATTAAAATAAATATATATATATAGGCTATTATTGACATGAAGAATAGGAGCCACATGCACATTTAAAGAGGTTACTTCCCCCAAACAAAAGACACAAAAGAGGAGGCGAAGAGTAAATCATGCCTACATGTATGTGTTGACTCGGCAGAGATAACATTACATGAGAGAAGCTGATCTAAAGCGGAATACGTATTTGAAAGCGATGAAGAAAGCCAGAGAGACTTACTGCATTATATTTCGTTAGGCTATATTAATATATTTGAATTGTCACCTACCGCCTGAATTATGTGTTTTCCTGTACATAAATAAAGACATTTATAACCATCAATTGGCGCACGCCATTGGAAGTAATGGGTTTCAGAGTGCAGTGGTGCCGTGTTTTGTGTGAAAGGACCTTCAGTGAGTGAGAGACAGAGAAGAAATGGGGAATACTTAAAGAAGGAAATACTCAAGCAGGGGCAAAAAAAAAAAACGAATAAGTGAATGAAAACTAATGAATATTAGTTTATGCCA
This sequence comes from Helicolenus avius, assembly GCA_916700675.1. NCBI lineage: Eukaryota > Metazoa > Chordata > Actinopteri > Perciformes > Sebastidae > Helicolenus > Helicolenus avius. The sequence continues at coordinate 36,104 of CAKAKQ010037915.1, forward strand.
CAAGTTCACACCAGAGGGTGAATTATTCTGTATTCTTTCCTGAAAATTAAAAGAAACACTGTTGCAGTGTACTTATCGTTTTCCTATTTTCATGTTTAAAAGTCACCAAGATGCAGGAAACAAAATCTCTGAAGACCTCCAGAACCCCCACTGGCTGCTGATTGTAGATTCATATTTACTGTACAGACAGGATAATTTATCAATCTTGTCATTTTACATTCGTCACAAAAGCAATTAAGTGTATTTTCCAAAGTCTCGACCTATTTCTTGAAGCGGTGCTTAATATGTAATAATGATCCAATGCTCACTTTGGATTGGGAGGAATTTAAAACAAATAATGCAACATTTGGGCCACCAGCTTGTTTAATTGTTTAATTAATTAATCCTGACACATTGCCTTCCTCCTGAACTCTGAAAATTCTCTAGATACTTGAGCATATCGATGACACCTGGGACACAAAATGTTCCCAGCACTCCAACTGTAGCAGTTTTCTTGGAAACGTGTTCAGAATGTCTTCATATTCCTTCAAATCAACATGGTCCCCTCCTGTCTAACACCTCTATGCATTCCCAAAGGGCATTTTGGGGGTTTATGCTTGTGAATGAAAGCATACAGCATTTGAAAGGTTTAGGGTGTCAGTCTCTCGGTGGATGAGAATCTTCTCATCCAGTGCAGGTACAGCTTTAGAAAGAATGCAAAAACATTCCTTTTTTTTTTGTTCAAAGCGAGTGCCAAACAAAGTCCCCAAAAAGTGAAGTTTTTGTAGCTGCAGCTCATGTATTCAGACGAGATAAGAGGATATCTACCAAGGTCAAGGAAATGTGGTTTATTATATTTTGTAGTCTTTATGGCATTCTCTACTCAATTTAAGTTAAGGGCAGTCAGTCTTGATATAACCAGCATTTTATTCTCTCAAACTTTGGACATTTGTTAACACAAAAGAATAAATATTCTCCTATTTGTCTACTAGAAGGCATGCGATTGTTCAACTGTGATAGCAAAGTGACTGAGCTTTGTAATGGAAATGAGGCCAAAAAAAACCCAGCAAGGCTGTTGTTCATCTTCAAAGTTTCTGTTCGCAAGTCAGTGTCCTTGTCCTTTCTCTGGAAATAGAGAATTTAAATGCATGGAGAGCTTAGATCTTGCAATTACTTTTGTGTTATCTCGCCATACCTTTGGGGGCATGAGAGGCTTCACAGCGGTATAAGGCAGAGTGAATACTGAAATATTAAGAAAACCTTTGTCCAGGATCGCCCTGCTCTTCTTCCAATCCCAGTGCGTTTGAAAAACAGGATGGGGTTATGAACATGTGTCAACGTTTCTGAATCCCAAAAAGTGTCATATCAGCCTCGTATCACGCTTGCAGAAATGCACAATGCCACGTGGTTAAAGTTGTGAAACGATTGGTTAGGTTTAGGCAACTAAAACTACTTACGGTTAGAAAAAAGATCATGGTTTGTGTTCAAATAATTACGTAACAACGTAATGTAACAACAAAACTAGTGTATATAAATAGCAGCTGCCCTTGGCAGTAATGCAGCAAGCGTTAAGTCAACATTGACTTTTGGTTTCACACGGGATGTGAACAGCAGTCTCCTGGGTGAAAGTCCTGTGATTGCTTGACCCATTCGCCACATCTCCCACCCGGCATTAGTGGACATTCTCATTTGTTATACTTATTATACCACATAGCTTTCAATAACGGCCGCTCGGTATATTACTTTACTTGCTCTGCATGTTGCTCGATGGACTGAATGCAAAAAAAAATAAAAAAAATCTGTATTTTGCTGAAACGTACATTGCCAAAATCTTTTCTTGCCGACTGGGCTGGTTGTATCCTGGTTGCAAAACTACAAAATCGCTTTGCATTGCAATATGTTTTTTTTAGTTTTTTTTATTATGAATGTATTAATTAGTATGTATTATCCTTGTATCTCCTCTTATTTGCATATCGGACCAACAGGGGGTGCAGGACGCTTCTACTACTCTACTTGGAGGGCAGTAAAAACCATGCTAGATTGTTGTTTGCAGACTTCTCATCTGCCTTCAACACCATACAGCCCCACCTGCTGGTGCAGAAACTGACAGAGCACTTTGGGTTGGACCCCAATATTGTGGGATGGATTTTGGACTTCCTCGCTAACCGGACTCAGAGAGTGAGTGTGAATGAACATCTATCTGGACTGTCCAGAACATCAACTGGCTCCCCCACAAGGCTGCGTCCTTTCTCCTCTCCTGTACGTTATGTACACCGATGACTGTCGTAGTGAGTTTGATAAACAGCACATTGTTAAGTTTGCTGATGACACAGTTATTGTGAGCCTGCTGAACAATGCTGAAGTGTCTCATGGTCCTGCTTTTAACAATTTTTTTTTTTAAACTGGTGTAATGACGCCCTTTTAGAATTAAACGTGACATAAACTAAGGACATGTGCATTGATTTCAAACGTCAACAAACACTACAATAAATGGACACGATGTTGAGATTGTTGAAGTATTTGGGCATCATAATTGACAATAAGTTGACCTTTGAGAGGAACACAGATATTTTGTGTAGGAAAATACAGAAGCATCTCTTTTGTTTGAGGAAGCTAGCCAAGTTCCAGGTTGACAAATCCCTGATGACACTGTTTTATAAATCTTGTATTGAGTCAGTTTGCACTTTTGCTTTTATTTGCTGGTTTGCATCCCTCAAACTCGAACAGAAAAAAAACCTCATTATCAAGGGTGATAAAAAATCGTGAGCAAAATCATCGGCACTCAGCAGAAATGTCTGTCTGAATGTACAACAACAAACAGCTGATAAAGAAAGCTGATTCCATCATTTCGGACAGTATCCACCCCCTGCATTCAGAATTTAAGTTTCTGCCCTCTGGTTCCAGCCTCAGACAACCATCAGTCAAAACTAGCCGACATAAATTCTCTTTCATACCCTCTGCCATTTCACAGCTCAACTCTGTAAAGTATAGGTAGTATCAGCACTTCCACCCATGCCTGTTCTTTTTTTTTTCTTTTTACTAACTTATATGGTAGTATTGTAACTCATTTAACATTTTTGTACTTCAAGGTTTCACCTTTTTTTGTGTTTTTTAGTATTTGGGCATGTATGTGTATATTGTCTTGTTGTGATGAGATGTTGGCAAAACCAATTGCCCCTGGGTACAAATAAAGGTCTTGAACTTGAACATAACACATTAACGCAAATTAATTTTAATGCCGCTAATTACTTCAATGCATTAACGCAAATATTAGTAATATTAGTTAAATATTCAAAGGTCGAAGTTCTACTTATTAGCATTAACTTATGAGCTATCAACCACATTATCACTGTTTCCATGCAGTGAATAAACATGGCTCTGGTGTCATCACATGTAGAACTTCCAACACAGTCTCACAGCAATTCATGAAATCGTAATGAAATTTAATCCATTTGATTGGTGTAGTAATATTAGTTATATTTATTACACAGCATATCTGTGATCCTCTCAAAGGTCAACTTATTGTCATTTATGATTCCCAAATACTTGTAAAATTCAACAATCTTGTCCATTTATTGTAACGTTTGCAGGAGTTGGTTGTTGACGTCTGAAATCAATGCATACGGACACAAATTTCCGTTTATTTTCGTGACGCTCAGCACGACTTTCAACAACGTATTTGTAGTGTGTTTTCCTACGAATGTCCAGCAACACATGACACACGTGTTCATTTTTACTCCAATTTTTTCAAAATAAAACTATTTCGTTAGGTTTAGGGATAGATCGACTAGGTTAGGCTTAGGCAACAAACTACTTAGTTAGGTTTAGGAAAATATTGCGTTTTTGGTTTCAATAACACTGGAAGTGCCGTAACTTAAGTACGGAAATTACTTGGCAAAAACTACTTTGTTAGGTTTAGGAAAAAACTGTGGTTTGAGTTGAAATAACTCCGGAAGTGCGGTAACTTCAAGGGACTATTTGTAACTTTCAGAATTGCTGCTTAACAGTGACACCTGTGGCCATGAAATCAACGAAAGTCAAGATCGGGCTCGTGCTTGCTCGCTCTAAATAGACATGAACGAGCATCACTCAAAACAGTGAGGCAACACACGTCAGCTAAAACCACAATATCTCTCTATATTTCAGCTGCTTGGCAGTAATGTTAGCTGACCAGACGAAGGTCTCTTCATGAACATGATTTAGATCTGATCCTAGTGTTGGCTTTTCCTGCCTCAGCGCAGGCTGATGCAGCATGTCTCCTCTGCTCTCTCCGCCCGCAGCCGGAGAGAGAGC
>CAKAKQ010037927.1:0-10656 GCA_916700675.1 Helicolenus avius
GGGAGAATGGTGAAGTTGCTGTGACGTGGATCGCTGGTCTGCTCCAAAGAGACAGATGGAGTTTCAGGCCAAACAATGGAGTGTAGTAGGAAGCGTTCCTCCAGAGCCTCCTCACGGGACAGTGGCTGGAAGGTGCAGAAGTGGCGATGCTTGTCAGGGTCAGTGAAAACTCTTGGGACACTGATGGTGGAGTTCACTTTAGGCGTAACCTGGAGAGAGACATGGTGACAAACATGCATCAGACAAACGCACTGAAAGCAAATTAACCAAATAAATAATTAACTTTGGGGGGTTGATAAGAACTGTTGATCTGTTAGCTGCAGGAGCTTCTGCCTTTATCAACTTCCCCTGTGGCCCACTTGAGTAACAATTGCACAAAACAAAATTCAAATGGTCAAGGTTTTCAAAGTGTTGTTCACTGCTCTCTAGCTAGAGGAGCTGCTGCTGTCACCAGGTCAAGGTGCAGCATTGAGTGGGTAAATACCATTGAACTGCATTTATTTGCAGTGAAAGAACATTACTGTTGCTGAGCCACATTGTATTTGAAAATATCCTGAAACCTGACTAATATTAAACATTTCAAACAGGGTCCACCCTTCAAGCGGACCCTCTAAAACCAAGTTCTCACCTCCAGAACATCCATGTTACGTAGCACAAAGATCAAGACAAAGACAGCCAGAGATAGGAAAATGACTCCGTACTCCTTTCTTATACAAGCTCCAGCCTTCATGATAGTCTTGATCTATGGCTGCAGCAGGCTGTGACCACTTCCTCTGGTACTGGATTAAAGAAGAGATTCATTAAAAAAATAAAAATAAATAAACATAGGGGTTACTTCTAAAAACTTGAAATTCCCTCTGTCACGCAGCCTTCGCCACGTCATGTAAAGAAGTAAATTCAAATACATTTGGATTGTACTGTCTTTGACAACCTGACACCACACACTGCAAAGTTACCCAAACAACAAGTTGCACAAATATCTGTTTTCATGTTCATTACAGAAGCAGAGAAGGGATTTCCAGCACAACTTCACCTACTTCCAAGGTGCATGGAGATGGGAGTCTGAAGAGGTAAAACTCCAGCAACACTTGTAGTATGCAGATCACCTGTATTGTTAGACCAACATGTTTCAGCTTGTGGCCATCACCAGGGTCATCATACAACACACAAACAAATTTGAAAATATAAAAGACAACCAATCATATACATCCACTCACATATCAGCCAATGGTGCACACATAGATGGGCTGGATAGATGATTAAGAGGCAGCACTCAGACTTTTGCAGAAGAGGTCTTAACCAAGTGGGCGTATTTAGTGTGGCATACTTTGAAAACACACAAAAAAACCTTAAAGGGAGAGTTTTAGTTAAGTATTTAATACTCTTATCAACATCGGAGTGTGCAAATATGCTGCTTTAGGCAAATGTATGTATATATTTATTATTGGAAATCAATTAAAAACACAAAACAATTACAAATATTATCCAATTTGCTTTAACAAGTCACTACAACAATCTGTCAGCACCATTACCACCCATCTTAACTCTGTCACCGCCGAAATTAAAACTATGAAGGAAACAATGCTGTACTTACAAAGACACTGTTACTTTCCATAGACAGTTGTACCCGTGATCTTTCGCTCTCTCTCTCTTACACCACATGTAGAAACGGAAGTGTGAAGCTCAACCCTCTTGTGGTTTAGCGCACCCTGCTGATTTGTTATACATTTAATTTGTGACTCTCTCTCTCTCTCTCTCTCTTTCTCTTTCTGTCTCTCTCGCTCTCACAGACTGTCGTAATGTTTAGTAACATTTCCTATCCCCCTGGCACCTGCACTCTGCTAAAGCCAGCTACCAGGGGAGGGAGGCTAAATCAAGGTTATAAAGAATGCTGTAGTGAGGGAGCTCTTTGTCTTTTACACTGACTTTGTCTGCTGTATGGACCCAAATGCATTTGCTGAATAAATTGAGTAATGCTTCTTAACTGAATGACCAAAGACTTTTTATTAAATAATTTCTCCATCATTGTGGAGGCTCGTCCGGGATCCTTAAATACCCGTTTCTCTTCACCAACAGAGACTCATCTGACACCGTGCACGGGGGAGTTAGGAATTCCTGACTGAGAGACCTCCTCTCCGGGAAGTAAATTCAACGGTTTGGATTATTTAGAGGCCAGTGAGAGTTGGTGGAGACACACAGGGTGACAGGATCTCAACTGAATACGGGCATAGGAGAAGACTCCTAGACAACTGAATCAGGTTGGTCAGTTTCATTTCTGAAACAATAGTGTAAAAGTCCCGGGGGATTTGTGATAACTGTTCTTTGGGACAATTTAATTTTAACCAAAGGGTTAAAGTGTGACAGATCTTTGTGAAGTCCTCGGGGCTTGTAATAACTGTTCTGGGAATAGGGGTTAAAATGGGAAAGGGTGGAAGCAAGATGCCCGCTAAGGGACCCGCTTCTCAGATGGAAAATGTTTACGGGCCCTGGGTCCAAAAGCATCTAAAACAATGGAATCAATGGGGATTCTCTGTTAATGGAAGTCTACAGAAACAAGACTTAAGTGGTCTTAAAGACAAAAATTGAAGAGAAGGCAGGTGGTAGAGAAAGTAAATTAAAAAAATATGGGATTAAGGAATGGAAAGTGTCACGGACACTAAAGAAGTAATGGCCGGTGTAAAACATCCAAGAGACATTGAGCGACCCAAATTTGTCAGAGATGTGACATCCTTGGTCCAACAGTACCGACCAACCGGCCCCGAGCTTCTCCGACTTCTTCAGTAGAAACTGGGACTGGAAATGGGAGAGGTCCAGGGTAACTTTAACCCCCTAAATGCCGATGGGACACATTGTATGTTTGACTGGACTAATGGCAGTGAATACAGAGTGGCAGTGTTTCAACACCACCGCAGGTTGTTCAGTGCATTTAATGTGTCGAGATTTGATGTGTGCACTGGGCATTTCTGTAAAAGCCTCCCCTGATGGCACTGAGATAGTTAGGGAAGGAGACTGTAACTTTGTACTCCAGGGTCCAGGCACTCCTAACTATTATTTTACATTTGACCTAATCACACAGGCGCCCACCTCTATCACTCAAGATCTCTCAGCATTATGTGAAGCTAACATCCCCCCCCTCCCATGTCTGACAAACAGAAGGAAGGACTTATGCACTGCTCTATGTACTACAGGCTGTAGTGTATTAAGACCAGAGGAACAAATTCTGTTTAAACAAATGTCCAAATGTTTCTCTAGCCAAACCTAAAGACGCAAAACAATGGCATAACAATGCGTATCGACTGTCTGTATACACAGTTAAATTCTTATTTTTTGTGTACGTGCTTCAGTTAGAGCAATCAGCTCTGCAGCTTGAGCAGAGAGATAATCAGGCAGTCTTTTCATGAGGACGATTTTATGTGTGTCAATTCAATTCAAACTTTAGCACTATAGCACTATAAATAGTCATGATTAAAATATATTAAAAATATAAATATAAATAATATAAAAACCTTTAAGCAAGGCTGTAGCTGTAACTGAGGGAAGGAGACTGTAACTTTGTACTCCAGGTACTCCTAACTATTATTTTAGATTTGACCTAGTCACACAGGAAAGAAACATCCCTTTCCCCCGCCCCCTCCCACTCTGACAAACAGAAGGAAGGAAATATTCATTGTACTACAGGCACACCCAAGGTTCAGCTACATCCTACGCAGAAAGATTTTCGCAGAAGACACATGCTCAGGCCAGGATTTCAAACATTTTTTAGGGAGGGTTTTTGCACTGGATTAGTTGTATTAAGACCAGAGGAACAAATTATGTTTAAACAAAGTGTTTGTCCACATGTTTCTCTAGCCAAACCTAAAGACCCCTCTTGGTAACTACGTGGTCCATTTACAACCATCTGTGCAGAACTTTATGATTGGGAACCAGTACCCGGTACGCTAGGTACGAGATTGCCTTTGCCTTTGACAAACTGTCGGTTTAATGAAATGTGCAGCACCTTTAATAATAACACCTAAATCAACGTACAGGCCTTATCAGAGACAACATCCTTTAAAAGGTATAACACCGGTGTTTAAAGCTCTAAAAGAGAAAGGAATAATAATAGCATGTCCCGACTCACCATGCAACACTCCTATTCACCCAGTGAAAAAGGCAAAGCCTTCCAGCAGCTGGTGGATGGTCCAGGACTTGCAGGGTGTGAATGCTGCAATCCAGCCATGCACACCTGTAGTAGTGGACTGTCTACCAATTTTGTTTCACCAACAGACTGCCTAGAAGTGACGCACGCTGTAACCAACATCCGTCCAGATCTGAAAGACACATCCCTTGACATGAACCCTTTCATTTTCATTTGTAGATGGCTGAAGTTAATATTCAAATATGGCGTTATATCCAAAACTCAAGTGAATAATGTGGCCTGGGCAGTGACTGTCATAAACATTAATGTTTCACTTCCCCTCAACTGACACCTGGAAACAGATGGTTGTAAATGGACCATATAGTTGCAAAGAGGCGTCTTTAGGTCTGGCTAGAGAAACATGTGGACAAACACTTTGTTTAAAAAGAATTTGTCCTTCTGGTCTCAACACCGCTAATCCAGCGCAAAAACCTTTTCCCAGCATAAATATTTTTCAAACTGTATTAATTAATCTCATGTACAAATTTATATGCCGGCTAAATCACTCTGAGAATGACATAATCTTGCGGTTGTCTAACATAAGATTTAGCACTATACGGTACCAATCACAGCTGTGGAGGCACTGGTACCTCTACACTTAGACAAAAACGTGACTCGACTGACTCTGTTAGGAGACTGTCCTCCACAAAAACAATGCATTACTGATCCTCAACCCTTTCTGGCTCCGCTTTTCAACAAAATTATAACTGAAATAGATCAAAATTCAAGATTTCCAGCAAACATGAACACAGCCACAATTTCCCTCCCCAAGAAACCCAACAAAGACCCAACCTTGCTGTCAAGTTACTGTCCCATTTCTCTCCTCAATGTAGATATAAAAATCATAACAAAGGTACTAACTCACAGAATAGAAAAAAGTCACTCCATCCATAATTCACCCAGATCAAACCGGCTTTATCAAAGGTAAACATTCATCCAACAACACATGTAATTTAGTTTAATTCATTATTCATCTTTACAGTAAGCAGGAACCATCATAGCCACCTTGGATGCAGAAAAAGCCTTTGACAGATTTCTTTTACTTTTATTTCACTCATGGGCAGAATAGGTACCGTTAAAATGACAATACTCCGTAAAATAAATGACCTATTCACAATGATCCCATCCCAACCCACCCCCACCTGGTTTAAATATCAGGACTCAATCATCTCTCAATTTTACTGGAAAAACAAGACACCAAGAATTAAACCATCCACTCTGCAAAAACCAAAAACACAATGAGTACTCGAAGCTACCCATTTTTACCATTACTCTCTGTGAAACAACTGGATCCACCCCAACCAATCAGATAACAAATGGTTAGATAGAGGCAAACAGTTTGTAAAGACATTCAAATCTTAGATTTACCTCGCTAACTCCAAATCCTTCTTCGTAGTACAGGCCTCTGAGCAGGGATTTATTGTTTCTCTGTTTGTTGTTACTGAAGCACAGGGCTGAGATGCTTAATGTGACACACCCACCCAGGTAACCACACCCGTGTCCCTGGTTATGAGTTCAGGTCACAGCTAAAGGATATGCAAAATTTATGCTAGATATTCACACGCAAAGTTTATGCCACAAGGATGAATTATTCAGTTTTCTTTCCTGATATTTAAAAGGTAAAATTAGAAGTTTAACATAAAAATGCTGTTGCAGTATACTTATTTTGTTATCGTCATTGTTTTTAAGTCACCAGAATTAGCGCATAGGACACAGGCTTTACTCCTAATAAATTAGATAATAGATTTAAGGTATGGGCAGCTTAAGACATAACTGTTCTATGCAACATCATGAAAGAAGGGACAATGTTCAGTTTTGAAATGCTTAAAGAGAAATTCTTATTAGAAAAACAGGACTTCTATCAATATCTTCAGATGCGGCGTTACGTTAATAAAAAGGTGAAAAATATAACACAGCCAAGGTCGAGTTTGACAGAAATAAAACCTGTATTGTTAGACCAACATGTTTCAGCTTGTGGCCTTCATCACCAGAGTGTTTAGCGCATAGGACACAGGCTTTACGCCTAATAAATTAGATAATAGATTGTTGCATCAGCATGTCCTCTACCCTTGCAATAGAGATGCGATTCACAGCAACACTTAGTCCACTTTCAGGTGGAGTAGTACAATCATCTCTCCTGAGAGGACCGTTGACGACCCATCCTAGGATTGTGCGAACTGCATATGGACCGTCATCCTCACTGTGGATGACCTCCCATGGCTCCATAGCATTGTAAACATCGCATCCTACCAATAGTTCATTGTCTGCATTTATGTGTGGCAGCTTGATTCTCTGAAGGTGTGGCTACTGCTCCAACTCTTGGAACATTCTTGCATTGGAATGTTGTCTTTGAAAACTTGAATGTCTTTGTGGGTGTACGTGTCAGTTAAGTCAACATAAATGTTCTCTTTCAAACCACACACCTGCAATCCTGAAAGATGGTAGCTTGGCTCCAACTTTTCCTGACTCATTGTGCGAAGCAAAATTTTAGTTTTCTTACAGTCTTTGCAGTCCCCTTTGGCCTAGGTGCTTGAGTCATTCTCACATTTGCATCAGGTTTTCCCTTATCTTCAGCACACTTTATGTCCCCAAACACAGGATCTGCAGCTATTTTAGCTTGCCTGTTTATGAATCTGACCAAATCTGGAAACTTTGCTCTCTTTCCACTTTTCTCTTGAATGTCAAAGGCAGAAACTCATTTCTCTCATTTTGTATGGTAACTTAGAAACAATGACTCTGATGTTAGTGGGATTCTCCATGTCTTGAACCTGGTCAATGTCTTTCATTGCATTGTTACAACTTGTGAGAAACAGGGAGTAACTATGAAGAGCCTTAGCATCATCTGGTTTAATTTGCGGCCAGTTGACGGCCCTGTTTATGTATGCAGATGCAATTTGCAGTTCATTACCATAGTGATATGTCAGCAATTTCCTTGCCTCGTTGTAGCCTTGATGAGGACTCATGTGCTGACAACTTCTGACCAAGTCTCTGGGCTCACTTCTGGTAAACTGTTCAAGGTAATATAACCTGTCACCATCAGCTTTGTCATGAATAGTATGGTCAAAAGCCCTTAAGAATGATCTAAACTCAAGTGGATCACCACTGAAAACAGGAACATCTCCTTGGGGTAGATGTGACAGTCTCTGTTGTTTGACAAACATCTCAGTGATGTAATTTTGTTTCAACATCACTTCACACAGGTTGACTGGATTACCATTGTGATAATTTTGCTGTATGTCATCTTCTTGTTTAACTTGATGGTCATTTGCCTTTGACTGCTCGTTATGCTCATAACGTATTTCTGGCTCATGGCTGCTTAGCTGCTGATTGACCACTAAGCTTGTGTCACTGTGAGCAAGTACATCACCGTAACAGCTCTCATACTCACAATTTTCCAACGCCTTTATTTTGGCTGTAGAGGCAGCAATAGCTGTGTCGATATCAAGCTGTTCCCTTTTTGCCTTTAACTTGCATTCTTCAATGTCTAATGCTTGTGTCTGTTTCAGGGATGCTGCACGTTCTGCTTGTTCCTTATGTCGTACAGATGATATGGATGAGACTTTGGGTGATCTTGATGAGCTGCTGGTAACTGTGCTTCGTGCAACATATGAACCAGATTTATTTTTTGCTAGTGTATCAGTTACAGATACACTATCATCTGAATTCACATCCTCTTGATGTTGCCCCCACGTTGTAGCAATCCATTTTTCAACTTCATTCATGAAATTACTGAATTGTTCCTCTTTTGGCTTGTACCAAAACCTTTGGTCAGCATCATTTTCTTCTTCAGGTAACAGCAACAGTACATCCTCATTTGCATCAATAAACTCCTTTAATAGTTTTGAGCATTCATACAAATGTTCATCAACAATTTCTGGACTATCATTATCTTTCATTAGGCCATTAATCTTGTTTGTTTTTGATGTTAACTGTGACAGCTTAGATCTCCTTGCATTTATATGCCTGGTCAGCCGTTCTTCCAAACCTCTTTCGGTGTATTTTGGCGCCCTCTTGTAGCCAGACCTGCCGCTGCAGCTCTGGGCTCTCGACGTGGAATTCTGTCTGTCGTCGTCCGCCATCTTAGCTGTTTACACAACTTCTAGCTCAAAAAGTGTTCATGAGAAATGGTCTATGACACAAAGCACAGCAGGCTTTCTTCACAAATATCATCTTCTTAAGACCAAAACGTCCTTGTTGCCTCATTTTTTCAAGAAGCTGAGTATCATATGTTTATTAATTTTGGGGACATTTCTGCAGCATATCTGTGTCCATGCTGTCTCCAGGCCGTTTCCTTGTGTCTTCTTATAACTTTGGGCAGTTATCTGAAACCGTAGTTTTATTACGTTCTGTTCAGTTCTTTTGTCGTCATGGCTACGCAGCTGTAGGCCTGCTCCTTGTGAGCTGGTTGTTTTACTTAATGTAGTGGCTATCTTTAGTCTTCATACTTTTATCCTCGTCTTAACTTACTTTCTGTCAATAACCACATTTCAAGGACGAGATCACAATGTTTTACGCGTTGAGTCGGCCCGGTAGCAACGGCAACGGCAACGTTAAAACAATTGTGTTGTTCTGCCGGTAACTCGATTATTTACAACTGAACCTTTTCACAATAAAATTCACTTCCTGTCCCTTTGTCACATGTGTACGGAAGCCGCACAGGATGAAACTCAAATTAACAATATTCTCTCACATTTAACTGAAATATATTTCTCACTGAACTTCAGCAAATAATATTATCCAAACAATAAACATAAACTTGTCACTAGTAAATGGCGCTTACGAAACAAAATGGGAGAAGGAAGCAGAGATGATTATATCTGAGGAAAAATGGACAACAATATGGATATGTTAATGGAAATGTACCAGCTCATAAAATTGGAGGGAATTTAGTTGGAAAAGCCGGATAAGGTATTTTGTTACATCCTCTCGGGAATCCCACTATGATGGTAACTCCCCAGCTCGCTGGAAAAATAGTGGAAATTTAAATGCACATCACTACCATGTTTTCTGGGATTTTCCTGTCATTCAAGATTATTGGAGAGGGATTCATGATGCCTTACAAAATATTTTCAGATGTAATGTTCCCATGGAGAGTGAGACTTTACTTTTTGGACTTATGCCTCAAGAATGGTTGAAAAGAGATAAATACTTGTTAAATACATTGCTGGTAGTTGGTAAAAAGGCTCTTACGAGGAAGTGGTTAACACAGCAGGGCCCAACTCTAAATACATGGATGGACATTACAGTGGACATTTACAAAATGGAGAGGATAACAGCATATGTCAACCATAAAATGGAATTATTTGTGTCACGCTGTGCAAAATGTGACACACCCACCCAGGTAACCACACCAGGCCTCAATTAGACGATTAATCAAATGACAATTAATCTGTAATCAATTCATCATTTAAGTTATTTTTCAAGCAAACAATTTGATGAAATGAAGTTAAAAGTTTTTCTAACATTAAATAACAATTACATTTGTGGGTTATTTATTATGCCTCTGTTTCATATCTCAGTAAACTGAACATTTTTGAGTTTTGGGCATTTTTCACTGTTTCTGACCAAATGATAGGAAATTACATAATTGAACATAATATTATTATTAATAATAATTAGCTTAACGTTAGCGCCCCCCTGTGGACGTGACAGCACCATCACATCATGAGAGAAGTCACTTTTAGCTCACTGATTGACAACATGTGTGTCAGATAATGCAGTGGGTTAAGAAAGATGGTTAGTTTGCATGCAAGACGTTCACTAAAAAACTGAAATCACTAACTTTCTGTATTCTGTTGGGTGGTTTATGATACTTTTCAATCATTTCTAGCCTATTTGGTAGTTTATGTAATTTAGTTAATTTGTTTGACATCACGATAATGCTGGCTTTTCAACCAGTGGCTGTGACATTAACGCTAGCAGGACAGAATAAAGCTCTGTCTGTCATGACAGAACTGTACTGAAGGCCTTTCCTTTACTCGGGTGGGTCTGGGTATCATCGGATAATCCGTTTTTCCTTTTGAATTCAAAAACGATTTTTTATTTTTTCGTTTTTAAACCAAAAACGAGAAAACGTCTGTTTTCTCGTTTTTGGAATCTGAATCAAAAAACGAGAAATGGATCCAAACCAGGTGGTTTTTTTGTTTCTGCGAATTCCGTTTCTCATTATTCGTTTTAAATTGAAGAACGGAAGTCACGTGGGTTTTCGTTTTTTCGTTTTAAACCAAAAACGAAAAACGAAATCACCTGGTGCTCTGTTTGTTTTTCGTTTCTAAATGAAAAACGAAAAAAAAAACAAATTAAAAAAAGATCCGATTTTAGTTTCTTCAAATTTCTTTCTGTCATTTTCTGTTTTGAATCGAAGAGCGGAGAACGGCAGTCACGTGACCAGGAAGTGAAGGCAAACATGTCAAAATAAAAGCCAAGAAGATAGTTGGGTCATTCTATAAAAGTGTAACATTATTTAAGAACAGGATCGA
>CAKAKQ010037929.1:0-16148 GCA_916700675.1 Helicolenus avius
ACTCTCTCAGACGGGTGAACTCTGGGCTCAGTTGTCTATCTTGCACATACAGTGCAGCTGGCGCACCGCTGCATGCGGCGCACTAATGTTGTCGGTTAGCGGTTAATAATCGGTTAACGAGGGTCGGTTATCGGTTACATTTTTTTTTTTTAAATTGGCATTCCTAGTTTGAGCGCATTATTCGGGCTCTGTGTCATTGCTTCCTGGTCTTGATACAATCTTTTATATCGGCATTTCCACAGTGCACGACTGAAAATGTACTCTTGCAGTGTGTGCAGAACGCAGCATTTTCTTTTTTGCATCTCATTATGGTTGTATTGTGTCTCATTGTGGTTGTGTTTTGTCTTTCTGTAGATTTCAATTGACTTTACAACAAGAAATATTGGCAGTCTCTTCAGACCACATAGTCTGTAGCCCAGGGACCTCTTGACCCCCGGTTAGCTCGTTCAATAATCCATCCACGTGCATAGTGATTGATATAATGTACATAGACCTTAGGCCGATATAAAAGAAGTGAGAATGAATGTACAGTAGAGAGCTAGACTGCAGTTTGCCTTGGGTTTATTGAGAGCTTTGAACAAAACACTCATGTGTTTCTCTAGTCTCTCTAGTCTAGTGTTGTTTTTTTAATGAGCATGGGCATTAGCAGCTTAGTCACATAAAGTCATCTTTTGCTCTGTGAGTCTCTTAATAACTGCAAAACGTTGAACATGCCCCCACACACATTATGGGAGAACACATCAACAAAACATAAGTAAGCCACAAATGAACTCAACCGTTAATGACATTTCAACGTAAATGGAAAGGTTTAAAGGTTACTGTTGATGCTACAGTATCTTGTGCTCAAGGACAAAGCAAAGAAATGAGCACACGGGCAGATAATTGAATTTCTATTTCACATCGAAGATAATCAACGCTTTCTAGGTCAGCCTCCTGTATCACACGTATCTTTAGTACTATTCATTCTCTTGTTTTACTTCAGCAGCCATAGTTTGACGCATTTGCTTTCCAGTTTTCCTCTCAAGTAATAATTTTGAAAGCAGTATTTAGAGAAAGCTTTTCAAATTCGTGATGACATTTATTGTAAAAAGTTGGAGTATATGTGTTGCATCTGTGCCTCCAGAGTTAATAGTGTGTCCTCTCTGGGCTGCAAGTCCTTTCTCCTGACACAGTATGTTCACTCAGTCTTGATCTTGCCTAAGTGTTTTCCTCAGTTTATGCTCTGTAAAAGTGGACAGCTAACAATTGTGTAACCACTGTGAAAAGCAAAGTAGGTTTCAAACTTGTTAACCTTGTCTCCAATAACCGTCATCACCCACTTCCTTTCACCCCAGAACCTTCCGTCTCTCCTCTGTGCCCAGCGATCTGTGATCAATTGGAGCCTGTATCACACCGGGTTCACAAAGGCCACGGAAGCGCCGAGATTTTCGGACTCAGCGTGGCGCTTCGGGCCCATTGTGAACCCGCTGTCATTCTCCTTATTATCAGAGGTACAGTAGTGCATCATCTGCGGCCTACAAATTGCCCCGTAGTTAGTATCCCTTCTTGGCTAATAAAGGAAGTTTTTAATACAGTTGGGTCAAGTATTCTTTCGTTGATAAACACCTCTCTTTTCTCAGGATGTGATCCAGCTGCTTTCAAACACGCTGTAGTCTTATTAAAAAAAGTTGGAGAATAGGTGTTTGGAATAGGAATTGGAAAAAGAAATACACTTGTCTCCAGAGTAAATACATTGTGTCCTCTCTAGTTTGTTGAAGCATGAAGCGACATGCATTTCATATGAGAAATTAACTTCTTACTCTGCTTTTCGAAAACGGATTGAATTTGTTTGTTTTTTTGCCAGCCCTACATTTTGAGTGCCAGATACTTGTACACATCCTTGTAAAAAGTGATTGCCTGTCCATCTTACACTGCACATTCATCATACATGTTACCTCCAGTACCACATTTCATTCATTTATACAACAGCCAAAGGCTTTTGGGAAAGCAGGGAGTATGTATTGAATTTGTTTTCATTAACATGATGGGCGTAAACTCAATTTAAAATTGATGTCATGTATTGTTCTTCTTGGAAATGTATTATTCAAGAGCTCATTCATGGATGTTTTTGGGTAGAGGGTGTACCAGATTGTAAAAGTCCTCTGAGACTAAAGTCAATGAAATTCACTTGACATGAGTTGATTAAGCAGCAGTAGGGATTTCTTCTCTCCCACGCGTAGAGGTAATAAGGCCTTTGTTCCAGCTCCCAGGGAAATAATCTGTATTGAAGATCAGGTGAAGCAGTTTTTAAATGGTTCAACATTTCTTTGAGCTATTGCAGCATCCTAACCTTTTCAGGAGCCGCCATTGTTGTTTAGAACGAACGGTCGCATCTCAATGTCGTTACACACGCCTAAGCCACACCTGGAGCTGCCTGTAGCTCCCCACAGGACGCTGATTGATCCGTGACCTGGCTTGACCGGACACAAACGCATTATGTGAAGCCTGACCAGATGGATTTTCATGTGATATGTGTTCCTGCAATCGTCACGTCATCTCGTGACATCGCAATAGCTTTTAACTCATAGTATTGCTGTGCTTAAGTGCAACCTCACAGAGCTAAGTATATGGCTGTAGACTCTTAATCTTGTTATCAACAACAATGTTTTATATCTGCTCTTGCAATACATCATCTGCTCATAGCAACTAAAGCATTTTTAAAACATTTTTATGGTTATGTTTAGGCACTTGGTTAAGGTTAGGGTACTATTGTGGTTGTAATTGGTAAGGCAATAATATAAATATAATTTCTAGGAGACTTAGTCACATATTAATGATTTGGTAACGGGTCTGGATTTATGAGTCCTTTTTGATCGACACAATGTCTGTCTGCAATCATATACAGCAGATCTGCTGTGCTGCCTTCTCTGTTATACCTTCATAAAGAGTCTTCTCCTATCCGATCGCCGCCCAGATACAGACCCCTGCAGCGGTTCCTTCCTGGTTTTGTTTCACACGGTCATAATTATTTCTGTGGAGAAGAGGAAAATCAGGGGTTCCCCTTTCACATGTGGTCGAGACACACGCTCTGCAGTGTCACAACTACATTTCACAATGAGCACGTCTCATAAAGACAGCATGCAAGAGAGCATGGCAAAAACAGGAATTGTATGACCCGGAAATTTCCTTTTGTATAGATGCCCTGTGGTGGAGGATGTCGGTTGATGATTGTCTGTGCTACAGTGTGAAACTCATTGCAGCACGCTCATCCACCAGGAATGACACCGTGTGTGCGCAGGCCTTTATTACACGGCTTTGTTGTATACTCGATTCTGATTGGTCAATCACGGCGTTCTACGCTTTTGTCTCTCTTATCACTGGACAGCAACTGTTTTTAAGTTGCCACAACACACATAAGAAAATATATTTTTCGGATGGGATGAGTCATGTTTCCTTGAATTTGTGCCAAATGATTAAACCCTCTGTTTTACTCCCTTTTTTAATTTATGAATGGGAGGATTATCTTTCACTAAAGTTTGAGAACACTGTGTTCTCAACTCTAACATACACCTGGAATCATGTCAGTAGTTAACACTAAATCTATATTCTAGTCAGCTGGGCATGCTAATGTTTGCAGCTTACATAAGAGCAGACAAACACACTGCTATATCCATTCCTTATACTTTTGCACAACATGCCGTGTCTAATTACAGCTGCTTATGAATTGGATTGTTTTTCCACAGAGTCCTTGGGTAATATGTTTTCTAATCTGCAGGGTTGCTGCGCTTTTGTTTTTACAGTCGCAGGTGTTAATTCAAGCACTCTTGAGGCCTGTACTGCAAAGTTATGCCCTTCGGTAATAAAACAGCGTGTATGAGTATTTCAGCCTTCTTTCAGCTGCGTCCTCATCTCCGGCGGTGTGAAACGGACTTGAGAGCAAGTAAAAAAAAATATATATAAAAACACATTATAAAAGCGGTAAGCACCCACAACATAAATCCAGCTGCATTTATCAGTTTAAACTGTTGTTTTAGACTGGGTTATGACTTTATGTTCACATTTGTGTATTATTACCATACGAGCCGCGCAATGAGCTCTGATTGGTCAGTAGGCGATGCTTTTCTACGAGTTGATATCTGATCTGGAACATAACTTGCTCCGTAGCAGGTTAGCTGTTTTTTTCCTCTCTGATATTAGTCATAACAGCCTTTTGTCTGTATTTATAAAGTATACAGACAAAGTGCTGTACTTCCAGTATATATGCCTCTCAGGTCAGCATCATTGAGAAACTCAGTGAAGTCTTTTGCCCTCCTGTGTGATGTATAAATGCGTCTACGGTAGTAATAGAAATGGCTGTGATGGACATTTCGTCTCTGTACGTTCCAGGCTTGAGTTGGTCTCCATGAGAACAAATGGATGGCATCAACTGACAAAGTTCCCTCCTCCTAGTGCGGCATGCTAATGTCTCTCTCGGTCTACATTAAAACACTTTCCAGTTTCCACTGGCACACGAAACTGTCTTTGTCTTTAAGATAATTGAATAATGGTCCTTTCAGTCAGGACTGCACACTTCTATCCGTCTATTTAGAGACAAAGCCAGTATTGCTTTGTGCAATTCTAATATGATGGGGAAGCAGACTGTGGAACTGCATTATGCAGAATTGCTTCAGGATAATACTGTAAGTGCTATTGTGGAAGTGAGATGTTCTTGTCTTAATACAGGGTAGTCTTTTACCCAAATGTAGAAGACGGGAGAGGGTTCTCAGGGTGTGAGGATTCCTTTTTAAAATGTATTTTCCAACTTTCTTGTTGAATACAGATGTGGTATTGTACAGAAATGGTGGGGAGTGTACAGCCAATTATTTTTGACTCTGTCCATCGTTTTTTTTTTTTCATGGGCTGTAGAATTGCCATACAGTTATTGAGAAGGTGATAACAAATATTGTCTGTTTAGCCAAAGCCTTATCTTAAAACTGCAGTGAACATGTGTCAGAAATAATACTCATTAATACTCCAAATGCATATTAATCTAAAGCTGAAAATAGTCCCCAACCCCCGAAGGTTTGCTAAAAACTTCAGTGGCCATCTGTTGTAGGAAATGACTTTAAAATTAATAAAAATGTAATTAATTTGAAATACCATCTGTGAACCTGCTGTTTTCTCAACCAGCCTGTTGCTATGTGCTTACAAGTTTCTGCTAAATGTAGAAAGGTTAAGGTTATTTCATGTGAGAGATTTCTGCATTTATGTGTTCATGTTTTTTTCATGGGATTTAAAATAAAAAATATAGAGTACTGTAATACCAGCCATATTTTTTTTAATCTACATCATCAACCACAAAAGCTAAACGTAAGTGCCATTTTTAAGAAGAAAAGTATCACACTTAAAACTTAAAGAGAAACTAAACCACTTTTTTTTGGCTGAGAACCAATATATATGGATATTTTGTAGTGTTACTGGTGGATTTGGGTCTAAATCTTGACCTTTTAGTACAAAATATTTGAATTCTAAATATTGTGTTGTGTGTATATGCAAAGCGTCTGCCCTCTATTGGTTGAGACCTTTTTGAAATTTTGCTATTGGATTATGTAAAGGCAGATGTCGCCATAACAGACCCTTTACAGCACTCTTACCTAACCATAATCATAATAATAGAAGCCATACACAGTGTTTTCTGGAGTAATACTGAGCGTAATGTAATACTGCTGGAATGCTGGAGTAATACTGAGCGCTCTCAGACTGTGAATGTGACTGTCAGAATAGAGCATTTAACCTCCTTTTGTGTGTATTATCTTGAAAATTACTGGTCCGTCAATCTTAAAGCAGATCATGTTTCGGGAGGTTGCTTGCTTAGATTGACAGCTTTTTTCAGACAATCACACTTGCGCTCTGTGTGTAGCATTTACATTGTTTGACGTAAACGCATGACAGTCTGAGTCAGTTTTGTATAATAGCTTCAGATATCGTGACATTTCATTATGTCAGCTAATGCATCTGCCTGATCTTGATAATATTTTGCCAAATCCAACCTAATAGACCATTTTGATGAACTTGATTGTACTGTAGATTTGCTACTGGTCCGTTAAACCTTTAGAAGGGACACAGCAAGAAGAGGAAATAGGACCTCTATCATACAGAATGATGCTAATATGTATAGTAGGCCTATGCATTATTTATGAATTCAAGCTCAAATCATATATTAGGCCTATGCATTATTCAGGAATTCAAGCTCAAATCGTTTCTCAGGCTAACCCTATTTCTTCAAAGTCAGAAGTATGCCCTTGGGTACCAGTGTCATCAGCTCTTTTCAAGGGAAAGAAGCTAATCTGATCTGCTGGAGATTTATAGCAGTGGAGGTTTGCTACGCTGCCAACAGCACCAGTTGGTATCTGAAGTGCCACTTTGACACTAAATCATCTGGGAAGCATATATGTCTGAGCAAATATTATAGCGACAGATCAAAATTGTATTCCCTATAGCCAGTCTGCGAGGAAAAAAAAAAATATATATATTTTTAGCTTTGTTTAGGTACCCCCCAAAATTCCTGAAATCCTAAATTGTTTTTTGCACACATAAAGCCACATGAGCACATTTATCAACGTCCAAGTTTTATTTCCTTGCCATGAAAAGTTTACACTTGTCACTCTTTCTCAGTTTCAAAACATGATCCTCCAGACAAGTATTATGTAATACTATCACGCCTATTGCATAATGTATTGTTGAAAATAAATTGGAGAACTCATTAAATTGGCTTGCGTTTCTAGGAAACATCTACAGAGTAAATATGCTAAAGAAAATCTTTTATGTCATATATCAAGGGACCAATAAACAAAGGAACCAATCAATTCTCATAATGAGGAAACCGTAATACAGTTATCACTATGGAAATTAGAGAACTCTACACACTCTGAAGCGGATGATCTTGAAGATTATTCTGAGCATCTGCGTGCACTTCAAGGACCTCTGCTTCTCCAATCATCTCTGCAAAAAG
Source organism: Helicolenus avius (assembly GCA_916700675.1). Classification (NCBI taxonomy): domain Eukaryota; kingdom Metazoa; phylum Chordata; class Actinopteri; order Perciformes; family Sebastidae; genus Helicolenus; species Helicolenus avius. The sequence continues at coordinate 6,971 of CAKAKQ010037929.1, forward strand.
AAAACTCAAGTCAGTCATACAAAGACCCTTTCATACCTACAGAGGTAAAAAAAAAATGATACAATACAGAAAACTACTGTACGTTGAGAGACTGTGTAAAATCACTCTTGATTACGGTGTCATTATTGTGAAATGCATTTCCTCTACAGTATCTGCTTTAAATGGCTTATTAGTCTACAGCCTTTGTGAAAAAAGAACAATTTTAAGACGCCCAATCATGAAGGATAAACCAAGAGAAGTTCACTGGATGGGGGAAGAAAAAGCACATTTAAAAAAAGAAAAAAAACATTTTGAAAAAAGAACATTTCAAAAGAGATCTTTAACAACTTCCAGGACCTCCTGCTGTTTAGTTACCTGGTGTATCGCAGCTGAAGGCTTGGTTCTCTTTGTATGAGCTGTGGAAGTAAAATAAACAGCATTAAACGTGCTGAGCTTTCTTTGAACACAAGAACCAGATGGACATTTAAGAGATAATCCTGACCTTGTTCTCTGTGGTTTTCTCCACGATCGGTCATACACCGACGGAGTTGCACCAGGATGAAAAGCCCCGAGCTGATGATGGCCAGAGAGGTCGACACCATCCAGAGCTTGCTTGATCATCCCCATCACCAGGTCTTTCTCTGAAGGATCACATATTAACAGGGAAATAGTTCAGTGAATCTTCTCATCAGCAGAACAATTATACGCTCTGTTGGCGGCTAATTTAAATATCTGTAGTAACTGATGAATAGACATGAAATTGATTTAATAACTGGCAAAGATAATGATCATTTTCATGAAACGTTTTATACATTTTTCAGAAGCAGGATTTAAATGTAAATCTAAATCATTCATGTGGAACATTACAAACTGGAGATGTGCAGTTAGAAAGATAGATTTTTCAGGCAGGGAGGATTTAATGAAAGTATTCTACTGCATTGTGGGAAATGTAGTATCCACTGTTTTTGGAGCTTTCCCATATATAGGGACAAAAGTCAGGATATTTCAGCAATCCTCTTATTTATGTAATTATAACACTATGTACTGATGTCTCAAAATGATTGATGTAAAATGTTTTCAGCAACAATGAAAGGTGCTATAGTATAAAAACTATGCATAAAGTAAACTCACTATCTATGTGGAATGAAGAAGCATGTTTACCTCTTTGGCCTGCAAGCAGAAGCCACCTCTGGACCGTAGACAGGGAATCTGTCTGCAGGATCTGACAAAGGAGCTCAAACACCTGACAAAAGAGCAGTAGGACTGTCACAACATTATCTCTCAAACAACATCAGTTTCTAGTCGAGCCATCAGAGATTTTCTCAAGATGCCTGGTGACGGAGCTGTGCCAGGAGCTCTTTTCCAACAACCTTGGGCAAAAGCTGAGAGCTCTGAAGAATTATTATGTGATGATGGTATTCTCCTTCTGATCTACCGCTTTTCTCTGGAGTAAAACATTACATGGCATTTCAACAAATGACACCTGTTTCTAACTGTGGAAGAGCTGAACATCAGCGGAGGAGTATTTCACCATGAGTTCTTGATCGTGGAAAGGCTGCGGATACATCAGGCGTTGGGAATGGGGTCTGCGTTGGGAAGAGTTGGTGGATGGAGGGACGATTCTACCAGTTTCAGCTGAATATTGGGTCTTGCGGCGGACAAATTCTTCCTCGGGTTGGACCTGGAATAAATTGACAAAATCACGCTTTTAAGTACAGAAACTTCACTGGAAAATATTTCCCAGCATAACCTTTTTTTAAGTTAGTAAGTTACGAATGTATGAACCAGAAACCTAAATTAACAAGGTTAGAAAAAACCTAAACTTTTGATTAGTTGAGCTTGGAAAAAGTTAATTCCCCCTTGAAATGGCAAATAAATCATCATGTACCTGAAAAGAATAAATGCATGCAGTGTGTAATCTCTATAAACAGTTTCTGCATTCACATGTAGAATCTGTAGGCAACGCGACAAGATGGTGGTATCGGAAGCTTTCTGGTTTTCGTTTGTAGTCCGAGTACTATTGACCAATCACGTTCAAGCAGGCTTTGGTTGAATGGAGAGCAAAAGTGGCAGAGATATTGGCTGCAATGCAATCTGGGAACCCATCGGATATCGTCTGACGATGACTTAGCTTTTTATTGGTTTAAAATCACGGAAGAGGAAGTCTTGTCCCGGGTATCCGCTGGCTACACCGGAACCCCAGAAATATTGCTCCTTGCCTCCGGAGGCTAAATATGATATTTCTTATTGTTCTGAACTAAGTTGTGTCTACCACTACTACTCTTTCACTTCATTATTGCCTGGCACTGGATCATAATATGCAATCTATCCTATTTATTAATTGAAAATTTAATGCAAGTAAAACAGTTTCCAAGGGTGACGTGTACAGTGCCGTTAAGTAGCTGTTAAAGACAGATTATAGCAATACACGTACCTCTTTTTTGTCCTTTTGTGCATGAGAAGACAAACTGACTTTTGCAGCAAGGTCTTTGAGTTCATCCCTCCAAGCCTCCGAAAATTGCGCTGTTAAATAAGGAGGAAAAATATCTCCCGTTATTCTGAAGCTCAGTTGCATTTTTTTAATGTATTCCAAGGCGTAATAAGAAAATGTCAGTGATGTGCGCGATTGTAATCATACCTGATTTGTTTTTGTTATTACTGACTCCATAAAGATTCTGAGCAAGCGGTAAAGCAAAAGGTGGATACGTTGCTTTCCTGAGGACGTGGCTCTTGAGAAGGGGATGAGGAAATAATGATGAGGTGACAAACCAATCATCCCTCACCATGCAAACGGGTCGACCGTTGAGTCCTGTGGGAAAGAGAAAAGCGCAATGTTCATACGCACACGAGGTAAAGTGCTTCAAAAGTACGGGGCAATCAAAGGAAATGCCCTGAAGAAATGAAATTCCTGCAGACACTAAAGCAGCGAGAACGTCAGGGATGAAAACGACTCCTATAATGCAGCCGCGGACATCTCTTTCATGTATGATATTACTATTCCAGGTGACCATACAGCTGCTCATGAAATATCTCATATACAGGTAACTTGTGAAATATCAAGCAGGGATGCTTCCACAGCAACATCAGAATAAGGACCTTGTTTTTAGACATTTTAAGATTAATGAATGCATTCAATGTAATTGGCTCTGACAAGTACAGTTTGTTAAGATAAAAAAAAAGGTGGTAGTGAGAGTCAGCTTTCTGATTTGAAAGTATCTGATAAAGCAAAGGGAAAATACACTTTTAAAGTTGATAACATATTACCAGCTTAACTCCTAAGAGAGATATCTTGAGGCTTAAAATCGGCAAACTAATATGTGACATCACGGTGATGACTTCCACTTCATAAATACAGTCTTTGGTCACTAGAAGTGACTCAGTGCAGCTTTAATAACAATAGCTTCTAAATAGAAGCACAGATTACTAAGGTGTAGAAAAATGACAATATTCAATGATGTTTAGTAATAGATTACATATTTTGAAAAATGAGTTTTCCAATAAAATGTCAACTGTCTTTCATCCATCCATTCAGTTTTGAGAACTTAGATTGGAACCAGTGTGATCTGCTGTCAGATACTTGGGGAAATCACAAATAAAGGTTCAGAACACCCACTGACGTCTGTACTGCATAGATAAATGAGAAAACAGCCTATTCATTTACTGTAATTTAGGGAAGCATATGGCAAGGCATGATTCAATTTGTTGAAGCACAGGAATTTCCTTATGTGCTTGCTCACCCTGAATATGTTTCACCCTGTTCGGATGAGGGTTATGTCGAGAGAAGAATGAGTGATGACTCAAGGCACCAAAGCTCGGACTGCTTTTCGTCAGCATCTTGGGGAATTCAGGGGTGAATGGCACCGGATGAGTTTGGCTGCGGCTCCTCTCTCCCGTCATCCCACGGGAGTCTGGACTCTGTGCCATCGACATGTCTTGGAATGACCGCTGGAGGTTTTTTATCTAAATCTGAAGGAGTGAAAGAAAAACTCTAAAAGTACAGTCCCGTTGTGAAGTGATGTGATAGAAATAGCAACAGGCTCCTGTGATTGCAAAGTTGTGTCCACACATGCTAAAAACTAAAACCTAACAAGGAGCAAGACAAAGAGCACTCAAGTTTGATTTACTCCAAAGATATCTTTGCATTTCAAATTTGACCAAGAAAAAACACATTGTGTTCTACCAAGAAGAAATATTTCTAGATTTGGGAGAAAACAAGTTTGAAAAATCACTTTTACCTCTGAAAACATCCTCCAACTCAAATCCGTTGGTACTTCACGGCACACTGTGTTGCCTTTGTTGCTAAGAAACCTTAAGTAAACAAGAAACAATGGCATCTGAGCACAATGGGTGACTGACATTCCAGTTTATTTAGACCAGATTTCCACATGCAAAGCAGCTAGAACTATTACATGATGTTCAATTAAAGAACTTAGTCAAGTCGAGCCTACATATTTGAGTTTACCACGATATGTAGTTTTAGGAGTTTGCTGCAGTATATAATATAATAATTAATGATGATTAATATTCTAAGGATCCTGTTGCCTCTGGCTTGTATCATTCATATTTAAAACTCAGTAGGTACTTAGTAGTGACTAATATGTGCACAATATATATGATTTATAATTATAATCATTATATTTATTATCTATATTATGATAAAAACTGGTGGTTAAGGGCTATGTCAACTTCTGTATATACACTAACTCTCTGATAGATATTGCTATATTTGTGTCTTCACTGTGTTTTACTGTCTTATGTTTCACTGATGTTCAATTCTACTGTTTTTTTTAGGAGAATATTAACTGTAAATAGAAATATTTTTTATTTTTTTACCCCAAACAGTTGGAGTATCTTTTTCTGCTAATATTGATTTTTAAATCAGATGCTGGACTGACTGTTAAGAGGAATCGGTAGGGACGATTCACAACAATGGATCACTTGAGCTAAAGGAAGTTTTTTTATAAATGTCAGACAGCAACAAGGTTTGAATCAGACCAGATATACACATAGACATGGGGGGAAAGCTCCTCCACAGCTGCTGGGAAATCCTCTGCATATTTTTGACCAAAGGCAACTGGACTTGAACAACATGCCGCTGGTGGTGTCTCAGGATTTTTCACTTAAAATGTCACTCATACCCCTGTGGCTGAGCATACATAAGGAAAACAACCAGACTGACAGACATTGTTGTTCATTTTGTGAAAATAATACAAATGAACCAGCAAGAAAAAACTATAACAGGTTAAATGTTGTTAGCTTAACTTTCTGAGAGACAAAATAGACCAGTTTTGTCTTTTTTAGGGGCGACAGGGGATCTTTCGGGGGAGATAGCAGATCAACTACATATGTCACATAGAAGTGGTGTACATCATGTGAAAGCTGGGGACCTGAGGAATAATTTGGGATGCAGCTCAGCACTGTGTGTCGAGTTGTTCTAGTCATAAATCAGAAATAAACATGAATTAATTAAAATAAATTGTGAGGGTGTATAAGGGTTTAGAACATTATGATGGAAGTATATGATGGCCATTTCCATGCTGTATAATGTCTCGTAAGTTGTTGCAGCAATTTTTGGGATGCTTGTTTCACAGATTTGGTGCTGAATTTAACATTTTTTTACCAGCCAATAATTGATAAAAATGATCAATAATCCATATAAAAAACAACATTAAGACACCAAGACCTTGAGGAACACCATAGAAAAAGCCATGCTGTTTTCATGCAGATTTCTGCATGAACTGCATTTTTCAGCAACTGGATGGCGAGCTCTTCTGTTTAGGAAACTGCTCAGAAACCCCGTTATTGTCAATATAGCTATGAAAGCCATACATCGTCTGAATGTCCTAGGTCTGTATTTTGTGACTGTAGAGTTTCATTTTCCTAGAGAAAATCACAGCAGGATATTTTATACAGTGCCGTCAAGTTTTATTCAAATACACCATTTTTAGAATAGGCAAAAATAACGCATTCATACTGCATTAAAAAAAACTGCCTAAAACTGCATGTGATTATCATAAAGTGGGCATTTCTGTAAAGGGGAAACGAACCCATTTCAGTACAATCTTGAGGTCAGAGGTCAAGGGACCCCTTTGAAAATGGCCAAGCCAGATTTTCCTCGCCAAAATTGAACATAACTTTGGAGCATTATTTACCCTCATTTTCAACAAGCTAACATGATATGAAATTAAATGGTATCATATGATATCAGTACCTCTACTCTATCTCTGAACCTGCTACCGCCTCTGAAAGACAGTAAAGTCGGTCGGAATCGGTTGTCGGGTTAATCCATGCATAAACAGACATGCAAAAACAGCCGGGAGGAGTGATTCTCTGGAGTCTGGTTGTTACAGCGAGGTAAACGGGCAACAAGTTGAGAATTGTTTTTCTGTGTCTCAGTCTTGTTTGATGAACTAAGTCGTAATCTGAGTGCCAGCTGTTGTTTGGGTTTTTTAGCCTTGCTCGGCTCTTGGGATGGCATGTATTGAAGAGTGTGTCCATTTAATGAACTTGGCCTATAGTCACAAACGCACACAGACGGCTGAATGGACTCATCAGTTTCTTATTGTAGCGAGAGAACAGTCCTGATTTTCCAGCAGTTCTGCCTTGTCATTGTTGCAGATCATTTCGCCGCGGGAATCGGCAGAAAACATGCATTAAGTAAGTGGGTCATATCTTTGAAATGCTCTCTCCAATCATGAACAAAATTACACGGTAGATGGACCCGTCCTCATTGTATTCATGTGCAGTATTCACTTCAATTCAGACTTTATAGAAACACCTAAAGGACACAACTCGTGGTGGGTCTGTGGCACAATAAAATACAAATACAAAGAAGAAAATAAAAGATATCCGCAAGGACATTCTACAATGATCATACATTTACACACCTGCTGGAACGCCCACGGTTTCACATTCTGGACAAGAAACTGACAGAGCTCAGTTCAGGGTTGGTTAAAGTTGAAACAATACCGTTTACAAAATCAGATAACCTACATATACATTTATTTATATATAAGATTTTGTATTGCAGCAGAACAGATGGGTACACCCACATTAACAAACATTTCTCTTGCGCTGCAGCATCTTTGAGCTTTAAGCAGCAGCAGCATCATACTGCCATTACAACCTACTGAGTCTTCGCATGCTGTCTTTTTTGTATCAACGCCAACGCTACAGGTAGGCAGTACATAGTGAAATACAAAAGGTTTTATTCTCTGCTTGATGTCTTTTTGCTAGGTCACTTGAATTACCTCCGCCAGCAACATATTTTGCGGTTGTATTATATGTCCTTAATTTCCTGCGAGGCAGTGACCTTAACCTTTGCAAAGTGGAAATATAAGTTTCAAATGAAATAGATGTTCCTGAATACAGTAGTATTTGCTGGTGGGAATTCAGTGAGGGATCATGTTCTTGTTGTTTCTCAAAATTTAATATGGTGGAAAATCAATGGCCGTGGCTTATATGGATACATTCGTCTAGACCCACAAAATCCAGGAAACAAGTAAGTTCTTTCTGAGACTTTGGGTCCAAAAGTTACAGGCCAAAATGTAAAGTTCATTGTTATAGTGCCACCACATTTGACACTGCACACCCTTTGGTCCCCAGCAATGCAACCGCCAAGTGTGAAGTAGATCAGATGCACGGTTCTTGAGATATGCGAAGTACACACAGACAGACGGATGGATTATGGTCCCATTAGAGTAAACTAGACGATAAAGCAGGGTATGCTTTATGGCGTGGCTACCTTGTGATTGACAGGTCGCTACAACGGCGTTGTCCGTGTTTTCGTCTTACATCTTTAACCCTTTCACAGTGTGTTTTAAGGCCATGAAAGTTAATAACATTTTGGTCACCTAAAAGCATCGTCTTCAGCGTTTGGTTGTACTTAGCTCCACCCATCTTGTTTTGCTTCTTGTTGCAAGTGTCCTCACTGTGACATCCCTAGTCATGATTTATATCCACCGGCAATGTTCAGTGCCAGTGCAGAGGGTAGTATGCCTCCTACACAGGGAAAAATAGATGTGGAAGGTGGGGTGATGGGTCGGCTTGTAGCAACCTATCATGTAGGAGACTTGGTTCTGCAGAATTGTCAATTTCCTGTCTGGCGATAGGGTTGTTACACCTAGTTGAAGCTCATTACTGCAGGTGAAAAGAAGACGTTCCTGTCTGCTGCTCTCCACAGGTCGACAAGAGTTCAGTGACAAGAACTGAGGGCAGAAGAAGAGAGACCTTGGCGCAGCAGGTGCACATTTTCTCTGGATAATACACTGCAAATACAAAGGTTGCTTTAGTTTTCTTTTCTTTTTTCGGGCTGATTTGCAGACTGTGCAAAACTTTATTTCCTTCAGACTTGGCCACAGGAGATTTATAGACTATATTTCAGCAAAGTCAGACTGTTTTGTTGCCATGAGCAAATAACCTTTGAAATGGCCTCCAATATACAGCACTTATATAAAATTGTTGGAATGATCAGGAGGCCCATCAAAAACCCAGTCGGTGGTGCCTAAGGCGGACTTTTGAATCATCAGTGTTTACTTGCTTCCTGTCTTGTTTGAATATAAAAGCACAAAACTTAGTGATACCTGAAAAATTCGTCTGTGTTTTGTCCTCTCATCTCCTGTTATGAGTTTGAGACAGAGTAGACCTGTCTAGACCAAACAATGAATATTGTTATTTCTATCTTTTTTTCAAAATTAAATTGAAGGTTGGTTAGGTGGCTAGTACTTACATGTGTGTGTGTGTGTGTGTGTGTGTGTATTAGGCTATAGGTCTCTGCCTTACGCCTTAAGTTTTTTTTTTTACTCGGGACTCTTGTTGTTGTCCATGAAAGGAATCTGTTGGTGTGTGATATGCTGTTTTGGCCAAATTGTTGCTCACCACACATTATGGGAACAAAACTGTTAAATTTAACAGAACATGTCGTTATGTGTGGGGTCGCTCACATTTGTTAAGATTTTAAAAAATCTTCAAGTGTGGGCCAGCCTTAACCTTAAAGGGACTATTTGTAACTTTCATAAATGCTTCTTAACAGCGACACCTTTGGCCGTGAAATCAACGAAAGTCAGCGTTGGGCTTGCGCTTGCTCGCTCTAAATATACCTGAACGAGCATCGCTCAAAACAGTGAGGCGACACACGTCAGCTAAAACCACAATATCACTCTATATTTCACCTGCTTGGCAGTAATGTTAGCTGACCAGA
>CAKAKQ010037931.1:0-21876 GCA_916700675.1 Helicolenus avius
TTAGTCGAGGTCTTGGCTCAGGACAGTCTGTTTTGTGCTTGGCAAATGTCAGCAAGCTGACTAAGCTGCCCTTGTTGCTGACTGTTTCTGTCCAGTTTCAGCTTTTTATGCTGTGTGATTTGCAAAGATTCAGTTTATTCGTTGCAGGGTCTTAATGGCTGTTCTGCAGATATCCTAGTGCCTTCTGTCTGCTTCTCTATCAAGCTATAATGCACCTAAAGATACCCCAAAGGTATTGATTCATTTGATTTAATTTGTTTTCTGTTTGGCACATGCCTTCATGCTATTTATGTCATTAGTGAAATAAGAGTATTCGTATTTGAATATTATTAAATGCTTCATATTTTTTCATACTTTTTATAATGTTTTTTTTCACTTGTTCGGTCAGAAATCTTCTTGTCCAAAGTATATTTTTACTTGCCCCTATACAAATTGTCCTATTTATTACCGGTTATCAAATAACAACAAAGACTAAAGTTAATTGACATGTTTAATCTTTATTTAAGTAAATTAATCTGGAGTTTTGTCCACATCCTCTGACGCCGATGAGAAGGAAGGGAGATGGCTCACTCCTTAGCTACTTCCATCATCAGCTCCAGATGTGTTTAATTACTAGCCCAACGTGGCATTTTACTTGCCCTGGGCAAATGGGAAATCTTTTTGCTGATCCCTGTTATGGGCTTCATCTTTTTATAAGCATTTGCTAATCTGGTCTGGGGCCTGGTTATACCACATTGTTGACATTTTGGGGTTTGGTTTAGGGACGTAAGTCACTGTCTTGCATTATTTATTTCTGTGTAATTTGGGCTCTATGGAAAATATGGCTATTGTCACACACATGATATACAGTAAGTAGTCACATTTACATTTTGTTCTTCACATACTTTATATTCAGCTAAGCGTTAGAAAATGCAGTATTGGTTTGCTGTTCTTTATAAAGCTATTTCTAATAATTTTCTGGTATGTGAGAGGGCGTTGATTGTCTCTAATAGCAACATGCATTGCATCGATCTACATTTAGTTATCGCATATTTCCCTTGGGTGAACACACTATTAGTATCTTGCTGCATGTCTGAGAGTAGTTTGGCACGATTACTGAACTATACATCTCAAAAGAGAAGGGCTGTGCTGCTTGGATTGTGTGAAGTTTCCATGAAGAGTAGAGCTTAACATCCACAATAATCAGGCATTCGCTTGATGTGTCTGACTGATCTGATGTTAACAAAGTACAAAATCAAAAACGAATGAAAGCTGAAAGTCCAAATAGATGTGTCCCGACTGAGAGGCTTCGAGCCTCCAAAGGATGTGCTCCGCAAAGGTTGGTCCCTCAGAAGATCTGAAGTCTATAGTCGGAGCCTGTACCTCTTCCCAAAATGAGATGGTCTAACGAGAGACTAAAACTAATTGGACATTCAGGCAGCGGTCCTCATCAACTCCGAAAGTAAAAATTCAAGTTTATCATCAGGCAGTTTCTCTCAAACGAACAGAGAGTTTAGCAGTGGTTAATTGGGATAATGATGATAATAATGATTAAAAAGTAGATGAAGTCAATGAGATAAAAATATACTTGCAAGAGCACAACAAATGATAAATACCAAGTTGACAAGAATAACAATCCCCCACTGTCAGAGTCCACAAAGTAACTTTACTGTGACTCAGTCAAAGTTTTAGATTAGCCTCAGACGGATATAAATCATCAAAACATAGAAATGTCAGTGCTCGAAGAGCCAGGAAAGGTTTTGTTTCCTATAAAGGAATGCAGGAAATAGATGATAAGCCCTTTGTAATGGAATATTCTGTAGCCCAGATGTATCATGATTGATTACTTTATTTGTCTGTATGCTATAAATAAGGAGCAGACAATCGATGCAGAAGCCCAGAAAAGTCAAACAGGCTCACAGATTTTCTTTTTCACTGCGCATGTGGCATACAGTTTTAGTCCTGTTCAAAACTGTGCTTGTTTTCCCTGCTGGGACCCGTTCATAAAAATAAATTGCATAACAGTCTAACACAGCTCACTCATTCCTGCTGCTCAATGTAGAGATTATTGGCCTATCAAAGAGTGAGCAAATGATGAATGTAAACCTTTGGGTTTCTTGGTTTGGATTTTGATTACAAGTCACACATCAAACTTAAAATTTCCTCGGAGAGCAGTTTTAGCATCGAGTCATCAGTTAAGTGTCATCTTTAATCATTTGAGCATTTATAAATCAATGTTCCGTCCGTCCTTTCTTCATCTCCTTCAATTTACCTCCCGGTAAGAAGAAGCTGATTGTGACAGAGTGACGGAAACAGGCTGTGGTGAAAAGTTTTGGCATACTCTCCAAGTCATACCATATGGCACTGCCTCGACACTACATACCTCATGCTGCGTCTGGAATTTTTTCCTTTCAAGTTCCTGGAATAACACATCCCGGCGGAGGAGGCAAAGTGTCCCTCAGAACGGGAAACTTGATAGAATTGGATCCTCTCATTTCTTGCCAAACAAGAACAAAGCGTAGGCCAGGCGGGGGAAACTAACAATATAGTCTAACCTTGAGACGTGGACGCCAACAGCGTGCCCTCTTTTACATTATTCATATGAAAAATACAATTTTCACTTATATTTTATTCATTGGTTTTTCCTTAAACAATGGGAAGTCCTGGTGTGATTTTGACAGGGGTATCTGACGGAGAGAAAATGTACGAGAGAGAAAGAGTATTATTACTTTCACCTGTGTTATTGATCGAAATTAAAGAACAGCCGCTAAAAGAATAGCTTTTTAATAATAACTTCATCAGTCATCGATGTCCTTTCAAGTTGTTTCATAATGTCCTTCGTAACAGTCTCAGAGGGCATACACAATGTCAGTATGGGTGAGTGCAATGGCATCTTAAGAAATGCATGTGTGTGTATCCAAACCTCTACCCCGCTGTATATGATACCTGATGGACAATGTCTGCTCACTGATGGACACCTGCTGACAAAATGCTGTTGCAATGTACAGCAGATGATTCCAATAATAGCCCAAGTGATACTGGATTTTTTAGGCCATTACCAATATACATATTTTAGAGTTTAAAAAAAATCCATAATTATATGTATCAGCCGATAGTCTTTTTTTTATACAAACACATAACATAAAAAAACGTTTTCTTTTTTTTTTTTAATAAGGACATTTTGTATTTAAACTCGCCACTGCTCTTTTGTGGACAATGAAGGAGACTTTTTAAATGACCATAAACATATCTTTGGAATTAATGTACTGTAGTTTCTTTATAGCTAGCAGCCAACTTATACACCAATACTCACTTCAATACGCTATAACAAGCCAATATCGGCCAATATGTATAGGTCCATCCGATTTATTAGTCTAGCTGTAATCCAGTTAATATCGAACACATGTAATCGATAACATTGCACAGAAATTAAGCTGCGAACAATTTCATATCAGAAACCCCTAACTATTAGACTAAGTGCATCTTATTTAAGTCAGGATCTGCAACGTGGACAAACTTATGTAAAAAGCGCAGTAAAAACTTCAAGTGGCATTCATCTGACGGTAGATGGGTCCAACAAACACAGGACTTTCAACCAGAAGATTGGTGTTTGAGGCCGCTGTTTACTTTTGTGTCGTTTTTGACGCGCTTTCCGTACTTATGTTACGTAGTTGATGTACGTATTGTACATAGTTTATGTACTAATTTTACACATGATGTCTTTCCTAAACCTAACAAAGTGGTTTTGTTGCACCCTGCTAGTACTGCACCATCATACAAGCGTGTAATATTCACGCCTCGGCTAGTCAACATGTAACACTGACATGCTGTCCTCCGGTGGACAGGCGGGTCTATTACATGCTTTGATACCGGGTTGTAAAAGTATGTAGTGCGCTGTTGTAGAGCAGTGCAGCGCAGCAGTCCGACATGTTCTTCTGTCTGTCTCCATCTCCCCCATTTCAGTGCCTCGGACAGTGCTGCTTTATTAAAAAATTAAAAATTAAAAAATAAAAAAAGCATTTGAATAGTGATTTGGAGGTTGATTACCATGGCAATGGTCGAAGCTTCGAAGCATTCGTGTCAGCCTTGGTAACATGATCAGCCAAACCAAACCTAACCTTGACCTTAAGTATATCTAGTTGCCTAACCTTACCTTAATCATGTGCCATGCGCGGATATTGTTTACATGTTCCTAATAAATCCAATATTAATTTAATTTAATTCTTCTAGGTTGTCTCATTGACTTAATATTTCTAATTTTATGCATCCAATGTAGCCAAGAGAAATAAAGTCGTCAAGACTCAATAGAAAGCTTTGTTGTATCATTAGAATAGAAGAGTTATCTTGGTTTTGAAAGACTAAAAAACAAGGCCAGGGAGATACAGCAAACAAAAGATGTTGAAGTTTAGTTGTTTCCGAATATAAATGATGGGAAATGACTTTTCTGGTATGAGTAGAAATAAAGCAATCTCATCATTTTTAATTGCGAATTCTTGCTGTTTCATTGTGAACATGTTGGGCACACAATGTCAGCAAAAGAATCTGGGCATGAAGAGGGGACTTTATTTCTGTTTAAAAACAGCACAATTTTGTAATTCATTTTGATATTTAATTTGAACTTTGTTGATGTTGCAGATGCTTAGAAAGAACACTTAATGATTGCGTTTGAGGGAATACCATCTCAGTGTGACCATTTTTTGTCCGATTTTTTTAACCACAAATTAGCAAATCAGCATTTTTCAATTCATCCTCTGAACACAGAAAATGAAGATAGAACACAAAAAAATCCACTGCAGTCCCAAGAGCTTTTTCTGCTTTATCTTGAATGCCAGCAAAGTCTATTAGCTCCTTTTGCACGTTTTTCCATGGTGTCCAAAACAGATGGTACGAAGGTTTGTCCAGAGACCTGCCTTTGTAACAGTTGCAAACGGAGAAGTTCGACAGGTCTATTGGAAGATAAGTCGACTTTCAAAGGCAATAAATGGGGTAAAATGCCAGCTAGGTGAGCTGCGATACCAGCTGTCAGCCACAAGAACAAGAACAAAATCTCAGTTGATGCCTGGCACTGGACAAAGTATTCTATCTATCAAACAACATCAGTTTATAAAGTACTCCCAACAGAAAAGTTTTTTTTTCATGAAGTAAAAAAAAAAAAGTGGAGGAAATATCCATTTTGTTCCCTTTTTAAAGCATAGCCAATAAATCCCAATTATCTAGCTAATTGCTAATTTATTTTACACACCTTCTCTTTCATGTTTAGTGACCAACTGTGCTACTCACTACTCATGCATGAAACAATTTTTGGGGTGACTATCACTTATAATCTTTGTAATTTTTTGTCAATGAGAAAACCTTGTTTATATGTCTATCAACATTTAATTATTTTTTTTGTAGCACTTTATATAACAGCTTGGTAATAACATGGCAATAGTGGGGTGAAAGTTTGATTATAGAGGTAATAATTAAGTAATACCTTGCAATTAACAGATTAATAACCAGGTACAGTAACAGCTTGAGAATAACAATGGGTATATTTGGGTTTAAAATTTATGTTAAAGGGCCAAAAACAAAGGGAAACACATTTAAAGATGGCAAGGAGGCAAACATATTTAGTAATAGTACAGTAATATTTTGGTAACAATATGGTAACCTGCTAACAATAAAATGGTTATATCAGTGCAATATTTGGATTAAAAAAAACGCTATTATGGTGACATTAATGGGTTAATAACTGATAATAATGAGGTAATATAGATTGATGTTTTCACAATGTTATTCAGTGTGATACCTTCAAAATCACGTGAAATTATTGGAAGTTAAAACTAGTGATTATCACATTATAATGCTGAAATTCATCATCGCTTATGTTGCAAACATTCTCTTTTGTTTTTAGATAATTCTGTACTAATTGTATGTCTAATGTTGTTGACTTGTTACCTGGAGATAGTTGTGGTAACCATGAATCGGGCCTGCAAAATGCTAAACTACCGGTTTCTATTTAATTTAATATTAGATTAAAGGACCACTGTGTAACAATCTATTGGCAGAAATGGAATACAATATTAATAGGTATGTTTTCTTTATTGTATAATCACCTGAAAATAAGAATCGTTGTGTTTTCATTACCTTCGAATGAGCCGTTTATATCTGCATAGGGAGCGGGTCCTCTCCACGAGCCCGCCATGTTGCTCCCTCATGTTTCTACAGTAGCCTAGAATGGACAAACCAAACACTGTTAACTTTTCCTGCTTGAGCCGAAATCGATAACGTTACTCGCTCCCGTCGCCGCCGCTCTCTCTCTCTTGCTTCACCACTCACTTTCCACATACACACACATTCTACACACTGGCACTGCTCCAAATGGCTCTAGAGAAGGCCATTCGAGTCATTGCGTCGGCCACCGTAACTCTCCAACACGCTTGGCACTCAGGAGAGGCTTCAGTCAGTTGCAATCTCTTCACTTGACAAAAGTCAAAATAATTTAGAATTGCAAAGATCTTCAGCTCTGAAATGTTTAGGGGAAGAAAAGAAAGCGCCTCGTGGCTCTTTTCAGTGCAGCGGAGGCTGGCTTTTCATTATGTTCATGTTTTCCGGCAGCTTTGAAATAAGTCTCACAAACGCCTACATTGCATTTCATTGTATGTAAAATCACTCTCGTCAATACACTGTCCTATACAGAGTTTTTTATGCACACGCATGCACACATGTTAAAATGTCAGTCATTCAATAGCAATTCCTCATTTGAGCCAATCCATTGTATAAACCATTCAATTTTTTTGAAACATCCAGTCATGTCAGCTCTTGAGATCATGTTAGCAAATCTGCATAGTCAGTCAGCCATCTACAGAGGCTTCAGGAGCTTAGATACAGCTGTATTATTTGTGATTGAATGTTTGAGTCTCCTGCAAACTAGGATTTGAGGCCATCCAGTGTTTGCTTTTTCATTTAGTTGAAGCTTGCTGAACAGACTGTCAGACATGCCGGATTAAAGATAAATCCATGCATGTATTTCTAACTAACAGTCAGACTTCTAACTAACAAGAAGACAGTGCCCAGTTAGATGTCATGTACACTGTGCTGCAGCTCCAGGGGGAAAACAGGCAAGTTTAGCAGAGTGTACTTTGTAGCGTGGACCACATAATGTTTTTGTTGTCATGATCCAATCCTGTCTGTAGGTGGATGAATTCTTTGGAGAAATTTACAACCTACTGCACATTCTGTTTTCTTTTTTACAAAAACGAAGGAATAAAGAGCCCGTTTCTGTGTGTACAGCGGGGCACAGTCTGCTTTCAAGTTTGATTTAAGGTAATTGTAGCATGAAATATTTGAACGCTTTCATGTGCTATGCCAATATTTCCTTAGCTGCAAAACCCTGGATCTTTTCTTTTCTACATTAAACGGTATTCCATTCCAGATCTGTTTTTGTTAGCATCATGTCCTCAATAATTGGTAGTATTTGAATAGGGCTGTGTATTTGGCAAGAATCTGGCGATACGTATCACGATACGGGTTATGATTCAATATATTGCGATACTGTAAGCATTAGCAAGGCGATATATTGCGGAAAACTTTCATAGTATAAAGAACACATCACCATGTGTATAAAATCTGAGTAAAAACTAAGTTTACTTTATTATGCAATCATCTGCATTTGCATTCACCACAGTCTCTGTAAAATCCAACATCAAAGCACAACACTAAATGAACTCCAATTCTTTGCATGTAAAAATCTATAGTGTTTTTTAGAATCAATACAGTATTACACAACATATTATTGCGATACTCAAGTGTATCAATATTCTTACACCCCTATATTTGAGTAGTACTCTATTAATGGCCTAGACATATTTCTATCTGACACATGTATTTGTGTGCAAAAAGCGATTTATTTTCCATATAAACATTTGTCTTGAGACAATTCAAGCAAATGTATAATCTCGACCTGGCTGGTGTGTACGCCCTTCTTACACTCTATACTCTCCAGTATATGTGCTGAGGTATAATGTACTCTCATTTTTATGCTGCAGTTTTATGATAAACGATGCAATAAGTTGTAGCTTGTTTGCTGAATATATGAAAAACGGCAAGAGGAAATTAAGTACTACTCTTATTTATTTTTCCTTTCACTTTAAAGGAGATTCATCTCCTCTGGAATCAATTTGAATAAAGTTGAACAAAGAAGGCTCTCACACATCAATGAAAAATTGGACTTGGGGAATTAACTACAATACATTAAAAGTCCCTTTGCAAAGTTACATCTGGGACAAGGCTCCTTAATTCTATTACGTACGTTTCTGTGCTGCTCTTTCCATTTATCGAAATCGCTCGTCACTGCTCTTTTTGTTGTCACAACTGATAAATTTAAACACCTCGGTTAAAGGATTTAGATGCACTCCACATACTGCGGGTCTATTAAAGTCACTCTGCCGGGAGGGGAACTCGCTGTTTAGACAAAGGGAAGTGACAGAACAGTGCTCATCAGTAGCTTTAGTGATCCAGCTAAGTCAATCACAATGTAATTGTGCCTGTGATCCAGAGGATGGGGCTGAAGCATTAACCACACAGTGCTGTTCTGCTATTCTGTTTATGACACAGTGTGCCTAATGATAAAGCTGCAGTCTTGTACTCGCATGACTCTTATTCACATGATTTGTAAATTGAATTGCAGCTCACATCGAGACAACACCAGATACTTTCAATCACATTTCCAAGCGACTGAGTTGACAGCCCATTGATGTGTCTGAATTGTTTGAATAATGGTAAAGCCACCATAACAGCATAATACGAAAGGAAAATGAGATGGATGTTGGGACTATTCTCCTGAAAATACAGTGTTCCCCACATAGAAAGGATTCTTCCAGTACACTGGATCCAACTACTGCAAAAACCTGATCCCTAAACATCTTCCAAAGATGTTTTAGGGGGGGTTGAGATGTCTTTAGAGGAGAAAACGTACGTCTTGGTAAATGTATCACAAAACCACAGGTATTACCCTGGAGATTTAAATTCCTCTTCACGCATAAGAGAGCAAGAAGAGGCACTTTTTCCAGCATTGGCAGGGGCATGTCTGTCTTTTCTTTGTCGCTCTCTATTCCCTACTGCCTGAGAAGTCCTGATAAGACACACAAGTATCTGGGGAGGAGTATAACCTCAGCCTGCTGAGGTGGGATTCAAATTGTTTGATGGAGTGACTGATTAACTGTTTTTATTTTTTTTATTTCACTCCCTGGTGTTGCTGTGGAAAGCTAGTCTTTGAAGTTGTGATGGTGGTGCCATTCCAGTTTTTCTGCCAAGCCACTGTGAATGATGGTAGGGATTAAATTATTTCTGACATTGTATTACTGGCAGACACGTAATTTGCTCTCAAGCACAGCTACTGTAGGGCCATTCTGGTTACAGAGCTATATTGAGAACTTTTATTTTTTTTTTCTGTTGCAGAAAATGTATGCAAATGTGTTCGTTTTAAACATATGTGAAAATTGCAATCCAGAATACGAGACTGCAGCAAAAAAAATAAAACCGCAATAAACTTACTTAAATATCTCTATATTTTCCCCTCAAGTCCAACAGCCCATTATAAATAGATTTAACCTAAACATTGTGACTGTCATAAAGCCCTGAGAAGAGGCCTTAAACATTCTTTAATTAGATAAATATATATATAATATATATTTTTTAGCTAATGTACTTAAAGTGTTTTGTATGTGTATTCTAGATGCATGCAAAACATACATGTATGAATGAGTTGATTGGTACCTACTCTGTACTCTGTAGGTACTCTGTAATTTCTGTATAACTGACCGTTGCTATGTATAGCAGACCAACGTTGTCAACAAAGCCCATGAAAAGACAATTCCAACGATGTGTCTGTCTCTAAGATGAGACACCCCAGTCAAAAACACAGGCTATTTTGCCTCCATATCATGTCTTCTTTCAGACTAGTGGAAAGAAAATATCCAAAATACACATTTAGGTATTTATTTTAATACACTTTGTCTAATTGCATCTGTAGATTTCTCCTAAATTCACCATTGCTTCATTTGCATATTTAAACATACATTTTCAGAAAACTTGTAATACAAAAAAATAATTGTCTTAATGTAAATAATCTACTAAGGAAGTTTCATGGTGATATCTATCAGTTAAAATATTTTACCATATTCAACTGCAGCATCTTGCAAAATGTATGGAATTTTACAAGATATATCTTTAAAGGCCATTTTCCCCAAATGAGGTTTTTCTCAGACTTTGAGCCAGAAAGCTCCCCTTCAGAAGCACTTACACTTTCCAGTTTTATTCCCATCTATATTCTGAAGGTTTTTACAGAGGGGTTTGTTCATACAGTATATCATTCATAGCCTGAATTCTATAACATTTTATGGTGAAAATGGATTTTTTTATGGTTGTTTACAGTATTTTCGGATTTATGGAGTGATAAAGATATCCAAAACCCCGTCAGTAAAAATCTTTAACTCTAATGTGTCAACAAAATGAAAAAAGTTTAGCTTCATCCAGTGTTCACATTTCTGTTCTGGAAATGTGAACACATTAGCACATGTTAAATACGATAATGCCTTATTTGCATGTATAAACATAATGTTATTTTTCATTAGGTTATTTTTTTACCCTATTCACCAAAGGTGTCTCCCCTGACTTCAGCCCCAAGACCATTGGTTCCTACTAAAGTCGTAAGACACTGTAGATTTTAGCAAACTCTACTCAAACAGGAGTAAATAGTGAATTTGTTGGGGACGTTTGCTGCACTAGTGAGCATTCAAGGCATTTTGGACAGTGTATGTGAGGTCTAAAAATAAACAGTGGTCATGGTATTGAAGGACCATATTACCCAATTTGTCAGCCAGTCAGCCCAGCGTGGCTTATTGATGTGTTTCTAATAGTTTTTGACACAGAGGAATAAGCTATATAGGCTTTGGATACACAGACAATGCTAAGTCAGATCAATCAATTTGCTGGTTTCGGTCTTTTTCTTGATAATTAGGAAAATATAGAATATCCCTATAGCCTTATTTTTTAAATACAGAAAGCCATACATTCGTATAACTCTCCAAAATACAATGCTTTATGCACCGCCCTTTATTTACCACCCAGATGAAGGCAAAGTAGCTGCAAACAAAGTAAAACATGGTGTATTGGAGGGTTGTTGTGCGACTAATTAAATTTTGATGGACTTGTATTGAAGCACTGCACCACTCTGCACTTTGCTGTGCATGCGTTCTCAATATTAAAACATTATCTTTTTCACTGAAGATGACAACATAAGAGTTCTTGATGGAAAATATAAATGCTTAAATCGACCAACCTCGTGTCAGTAGTATTACTTTCCGACATGTTATTCTGACATCAACCTTTACCTCTCTCCATGTAATCCTTTTGTGTTTGGGAAACTTAATTAGAGCGCAGTATTCTCTGTTTGCTTTTAAAGACATAATGTCTTGATGAGTTTGGGGTCAAGGGCCTTCGTCGATGACTTTGTGTCAGTGTTTTTCTGTACTAAAGAAGTAACTCTTGGAAGCCCTCAGTCACTGGCTCACTGAGGGAATACAGACTCCCATCAGGGATTGAGCCAACCACCTTATTAATTAGCCTTTGCAGCTTTAGGCCAACCTGCTAACCCATTTAATGAGTAAATAATTGCTTCTTAGGTCTTATGTCATCATGTCTTTTATTAATATGGGAAGTTATCTCAAAATTACTCTTGAACCCTCGGAGTGCCAAAAACGAATTTGGAGCAGAGGAGAATTTGGCCCAAAGATCTTTCTTTGGGCTACAAATCTTGGAGGATTGGTTCCAAAATAAGATAAATTCCGATTTGATTCCTCAAGGATTTAAAGAATTGTCGAAAGACTTTTTGACAAGGGATTGTTATCAAATAATTGGAAAAGTACATCCAATTTAAATATCTTTCTAGAACTTGTACAAACAGATAAATGAAACGTCTGGCTCCCTTTCAGTTGTTCACTGTTATTCCTTTTTACCTTACCTTGTTTTCACTTTCAGATTTGCAGACCACTGAGCCTAATAGTGCATTAGCTTTACTGAAAACTAATTAATTTAATTATACGAATAATAATGACCATACAAAGTGTACACAGTCACATGCACAGTGATGGATAGATACTTCATCAGCCCCTAGGGTCAAACTATCAGGGGCAGCGGAGAAAAACGGGTAATTCTAGTAACTCAGTATTATTTTACATGTTGACTTAACTTTGAACAATTCTCTAAGGCCTTAGTGGCTCTTTGTTATGCGAGTAACAGCCATACCTCTTTCCACTGCAAATCAATAACGTGTCTATCTTGGTCTATAGGCGACTTGTGATTGATGTACCACAAATCAATGATGGTTTTTATGAAGTTGATATCTT
Organism: Helicolenus avius; assembly: GCA_916700675.1. Taxonomy (NCBI): domain Eukaryota; kingdom Metazoa; phylum Chordata; class Actinopteri; order Perciformes; family Sebastidae; genus Helicolenus; species Helicolenus avius. The sequence continues at coordinate 12,366 of CAKAKQ010037931.1, forward strand.
TGTTATACTGCACCGATGTGATGTCATTCATTCACGTGTGTCAGCGTTGAACTGTGTTCCTCTGCAGTTAATCATGTCATGAAACGGATGTTTGTCTTTAAAGTAGATGTATTATGTTGCTAACTGACTTGCCCTCTAAGAATACTGGGAATCTGAGGCTGTTTAGGTGTCTGTCGGTATACATGTAGGGAAGGTGTAGCAAGGGAAGTTTTACTTTTTTTAGAAAGCTGAAATATGTATATTCTATTAGCCTTGATTTTTTCTCTTTATTGGTATAAAAGAGGACTTAAAATTATCAAATTTTTCAGATTTTGGTGGCAACTCTGTAATGTAGTGTAATGATGCATAGTGTCAGCAGCTCAAGTTGCTCTTGATAAACAAAATACAAGTTAATTAACAAACAAATAATTTACTTATTTGAATAGGTTTCTACTCTACAACTCCGATACATGACCTCCTTTCTCCAAATAGAAAATGTATAAAAGGCCTGAAAGTTATCGTGAATCTATTCAAATCACCTTCTCGCCTTATAAAATCTGCACTTCATTTAGCTGGTAAAGTAATGACCGTCAATGGGTTTGTAAATAACCTACTTAGAGGACATTATGCTGGAAAATGTGCTAATTAGCAAGAACAATGCTTGCACTGGCAGTGTAAAGACATCTAATCCTTGTCCTCTAAAGCTCAATGCATGTCTTTAATGTGTCAGGGTCCATTCTCTAACAATATAAGAGGTAGGGAATCATGTCTTTGGCTTTTAGAGTGCCTGACTACTGATGCCAAATAGCCTATATTAATGCTGCAAGGCCCTTTGGATAAATGTGTCCGACTTTAAATAGAAAGAGCCAACGAAAACATGTTTGCAGTTTATGCCGTGCATCAAAGGGTTACAGAGAGTGCATCCGTTCACCTTTTTACTCCTTCTGGATGTAATTAAGATGTTTAAATTATGAGTGAAGGGAAAACATGCTCTTTTGAAATGTATGAAACATTTATTTGAATGTTTGGGGAGTTTGTTAAATGGATAAAATATATGAAAAACTGAAGAGAAACATTACCAGCCTATTACACATTCAACTATATTCAGTAATTTCAATGTCTTTTTACATGATTTACTTTTATGAAAAGTATTTTTTTTCCTACATATTAAAGGACCAGTGTGTAACAACTAGGGGGATCTATTGGCAGAAATTGAATATAATATTAATACATATGTTTTCTTTAGTGTATAATCACCTGAAAATATGAATTGTTGTGTTTTTCTTACATCAGAATGAGCCGTTTATATCTTCATGGAGTCTGCTATGTTACACCGCCATGTTTTCTACAGTAGCCTAGAACGGCTTGGGCCGGAGTCAATAACGTTACTCGCTCCCGTCGTCGCCGCCGCTCTCTCTCTTGCTTCACCACTCACTACCCAAGTACACACACACACTCTAGGCACTGGCTCTGCTCCAAATGACCTACGCTAGTCTTGCAACAACTGTCTCTAAAGAGGGCCATTCGCGTTTTCGCGTCGGCCACCGTATCTCTCCTACATGCTTGGCACACGCCAGATCCTACACACTGCTCCTTTAACCTGTATGAGATATGATGTCTTTAGGTTTTGTGGGTGTCATATATGGGTCAACTTTGAGAGCCCCTGTCTCCTGAGTGGTTGGTCATTCAGGTTAATCAAACCATGTTGTAACACTCTCTTATTCAGAGAGTGAAGAAATGTCGTCTTCAGCTTTGTTAGTGCTGGTTTCGGCGGATGTTAGCCTCTCGGAGAAGGCACCAATTGCTTCTTTTATCTCTTGATTAGCCGAGACTAACTGAGTGAAGATGTTTGCTCTATTATTGTATGGCTGTGACAATGTTGGTCTCGTTGGCTTGGTAGCTAACGTTATCTTCCTCCTCCTCCGCTTTGCCATCTAGTGAGGTTCGGTCCATGCTATCGTAGACTTTCTCGCAAACCATGTCTGTTTTTTTCAGCATTTTAACTTCACAAAGTGTAAAAGTAACAATTCTGAAGCACTAAAAGTTTAACTGGGAGACATATTGATGAAATGGAAGCGCAAATTCAAACAGGCATTGTTGTATTCTGAACCCCGTGACCATATGACAGTGTAAAGGTAGTGATAATGATTCATCAGGAAGGCTGTTTGACAAGCCACAGTGTATCTGTGGACAGTTCTGAACAGTAGAAAATGCTCTTTTACTGTTATTCATGCTGATGCCTAACAGCTATGACAACAACTGCTTTTTGACTGGCTTGTTATGAGGCAATTTGTCAAGACTCCTGACAACTTAGACTAGAAATTCTGCAATAGAGGAATGTATGTGTCAGTCCAAGCTTTGTAAAATAAGCAGGCAGCAATGAGTCAAGATGTGGCGCTAAAGACGGAATGATTTTCTGACCCATCCTGAAGGACTGATCCTTTGGATGGCAGATTGTTTTGATCTAAGCTAAAACACATGAGTGATGGACATATAGTCAGATTTCTCTTTTGGCAGAGAAATCGCTTGTATGGCTGATACAGTTAAGGTATGCCTCAAATGTGAGGAGTTGCTGTTTTTCAGTGTTTTATACCATTATTGTTTTATTTTACAAAGAATTCAATCATCAATTATTTTGTTCTGCTTTTTGGACTGTCGGACAACACCAGTGATTTAAAGAAAAGTTTGACATTTTGGGAAATGCTTTCTTGCCGAGAGTTAGATGAGAAGATCATTACGGCTCTCCGGTCTGTGAGGTAAATATGAAATGTGAAGCTATAGGGCATGTCGGCTAACTTAGCTAAGCACAAAGACTGGAAATGGTGAAAACAGCTAGCCTGGCTCTGTCTAAAGGTAACAAAATCCACCTCTAGAGCTCACTAGTTAAAATGTTATATCTCATTTGTTTAATCCAAACTAAAATTGGAATGTAAACCATCAAATCGTCATTTTACGGTGAGTTATGTGCCGACAAGAGTCAAGCAAGTTATAGGTCCTGAACAAAAGATAGTCCCTTTTTCCGGACTTTGTGCCAAGTGAAAGGGGACATATCATGAAAAACGCACTTATTCAGTGCTTGTGCACATACATTTGGGTATCTGGAGCTCCTACCAACCCACAAATTGTGAAATAGGACAACAGCCAGTTTTTTTGTGGGCTGCCTAGATCAGAAAACGTGAATCAATAAGCCATTCAAATTTGGCTCCCCTTCCTATGTCACATGCAGGCTTATTAGAATATATCGCCCACAGCTTGAGAACTACCTTTGCAAAGGTGCACCATATTTTTCAAGCAAGCCAATCAGGGCAGACTGAGCTTTTTCTGGGAGGAGGGTCTTAAAGAGACAGGCACTAAAACGGAGTGTTTCATACAGAGGGTGAATACAGGTATATACAGATAGACAGTATGAGAAAAATAAAGTGTTTTTTGGACATTAAAGCATGTAAACATGTTCTAGTAGAAGCCCAAAATACAAGTATGCACCTAAACCTAAAAATTAGCACGATATGTCCCCTTTAAGTTAGTTGGCTGCTGGCGGTAGCTTCATATTTAGCTATATGAGAGGAGTCTTCTCATCTAACTCTCAAGTGTATTTCCCAAAATAACAAACTTTTCCTTTAAAGATGTCACCTTAAAAGGGGATTTTTTCTGGGGATTTTTTTTATGGACATATTGTAGACTGAGACTTAATTAAAAAAAACATCATTATTCGCAGCCTTAGTGTGTACAGTGTATATACAGTATGTGTGTGAAGACGGCTCCTCAAGGCCAACTGGTCTATGTCATTGTCCTCTCTTCAGAAATGGTTTCTTTAAATGGAAATATTGATTTCATTGTTCATTGTCTATTACGGTTTAGGAGTTTTCTTAAAGAATTCAACAAGCCATTATCATCAGAGCTGTGAACAATTCATGTTGTGTAAGTATTTGTTTGTGGGTGACAATCATCTGGCATTTGACCATGACGCACTTCTGAGATGAGAGAGAAGGTGAAAAATATCCTTTACAGTATTGTGCACAAAGCCTTTTGAATGCAGCCATTATGGAATATCTGTCTTATCTTCCCAGATAACATAATGGCTCAAACGTTGCGTTTCAAAGGCATTTTTCACACCATCGAGTGTTTTAAAAACACTTGGGATGGAAAATTGAATAGAATTTAGAGCAAAGTAATCAAATCAGCCTCAGTATCTTCTGAGCGCTGACCACTGTTACCACTGCTTCCTGCAACACAACCAGTTCAATTGAAGTTAATTAGAATGAATGTAGCAGGAATTATTTGGACGATTGAGACAAATAACCAATCTGTGCGCCGCAATTGAATTGTTTTGTTGGCAATAGAGCTTCCAATCAGGGTTGGACACCTCTCCTCTCCCTGCTGACTTCAGATACCAAAAGACAATGTACGTTCATTTGCTTAGTAAAGATTTTTTTTAGCCATGCTGATTTCCAAATTCAATTTAAGGCCAATTTCTTGCCAAGCTAAAGAAAAAGGTCCTCTGGAGTGCTGAGAGTCCCTGTTTTGATCATTGTTCTCTTTCAGGTTGGAGAGAGAATTATTGATTTGGATTCAATTGAAGCTGTTGTGAAGGCGAGAGGTCCATTTGTTGAAACCTGCTGGCGTACGTCGCTCCAGATAATGAGGAAGCATAATGAAGCATGTTAACTCCGCGTTACCGTCATCATCAAAGTCGTCAGCGACAGCACTTTGATTGGCACCTGTCTCCAAATCAATGGAATTGACTAACATTTATGCCACGCCATCTGTTTTATTGCCGTGCAGTATATGGGCCTTTTTGAATGAGTGGGAAGAAGCTATGATAATTCCCTTCCTCTGTCATTTTTTTTTCTGACAGTGACAGGAGCGTAAATGAGCATGTTTTTCAATGTGTCGCTGCTATGTCATTTCCAGTTCTTCACACAGATGAAATAATGTATAATGTCATGTTGGAGAGAGCGCAGGGAATCACATTCTGTAGATGTCTGAATCGACGTGTGTGCTTTATTCCCACTTTACATACGGCGTCTGCGCTCTCCCATTAATCCGCCAAATATAGAATATCTCAGTGGTCAAATCGCAAATGAACACAAATGAACTTAAGTATACCTCCAAAAGGTAAAAGAGGAGGCGTGCCATTGTTGTATGAGCCAGGATGATATGGCATACAGATGAAACAGTTGAGTTAGTCCTCCCATGAGGGGCTATCCCTTAGATCTTTAATTAGGGCAAGAGAAGACAGGAAAATGTAATCAATCCTCTCACCTCTGGGCTTTCTGTAGTGGGAATATGCAATAATGTATATTCCCGCGGGACAGTATTTTCATCAATATTCTATTTAACAAAGCCTTTTTTGTAATCACAGATACCAATGGCAAAGTTTTAACTTTAATTTCAATAAAACCTGAAAATTTTGTAACAATTTATAAAAAAAGTCTCTCTCCAACTTACTCGGATTTACACCTGATTACTGTTAACAATAATAAACAATAACAGATGGCGATATTTAATATAATAGCTTCAAGAACTGGCTCACAACCAGAAGACTTGCTCCAATTCCACACTTTGGAATATGGATCAGCGAAAGTTAACACATTTTTGTTTGGGGAAAAAAGGATACCGAAGTTGTTACAAAACCACTTTGTGTTTATGTGGATACAGCGAGGTCGTGTTCCAGTCCTAATTAATGCGTGCGTAGGATTGAAGCTTCCATTTATGCCACAAGACATTTGGGATAACTTTAATTTATGGAGTACAGAGAGAACTGATGCTCTGACACGAGCAGCAGGGGGTCTTTGAAAGCGGGCGGCATTTTGCCGTGGAACGGCTTTGAACATCTCCCCCTAAAGCAGCACATGAATCAAAAGCAAAGGCTAATGCGCCTTATACACCACAGTGTTCCATATCCAAAATTGTCTCTCGCGCGCTGTTCGTTATTCATAACAAATCCTTGTTAGGTGCATGTCTGACATGGCAACAGGCAGTTCCTTGTGATTTTCCTTACTGGGAGACGCATGTTCACCGTTAGATTATTACACACACTTGTCACTGTATAACCGTAGTCCTCCAGATTTGCATGAATTTAGCGGGCGAAGCTAAATTTAGCAGTTAAGCTGAAATGTGTTTTCTGTTGTGCCGTTTCCAGCTCGGTGCTGTCTGACCCTCTGCTACCCCCCCGCAGAGCAACAAAGATGTTGTTGTTCTTGTCAGATGCTCACAGCAGCTAATTAGAGAGAGACTAAGATTCGAGAGAACCAATACCATCGCCATAGGTAGTTAAATGGGAAAAAAAATCATGTTCGCTTTCAGTAAACAATATGTACTTCAAAGGACATAAGCCAAAGAAAGTGATGCGTGAGTCAAAGCGTGTGTGACAGAACTCCTCGCGAAGGTAAAGTAAATTGATAGAGATCAAGCATATGACGCTGAGCTACTTCTACCTCATATCAACACTAATGAGAACTCCCATCGCCGGAGCAACATCTCAGAGGATGAAAGTTTAGTTTACACTTGTAAACACTCGCCTAAGTGCACGATCAGGGGACTAGATCTCCAGTAATTGTATGGGAACACGTCGCGATGTCATGTCGGAGCATACATCTGCCCTCACTGCTAGAGTGCAACACGTTTAATTTTGACACCGCGGGGAGCTCGACGTCTGAAAGCAGGCTCGGGGAACCATTAATTCAGCTGTTAATTACATTAACTTGAGACCAAACTTGTGTTATACGCTCTCATGATACAAAGATACATCCTCTCGATGGACAAAGTGACTGCTGATGGCGTCAGCTACAATTATCTCCGCGGTTTGTAATGGAGAGAAACAAATTGAATAGCTGTGTAAATGAAACTGCGAGCAAACCTTATGATCTGTGAAATTCCAAATGTAGCCTCGTGGGGTGCAGCTGGTAACTGTTTTTATCTGGGTGAGCCTGAGGAGTTAAATAAACTTCATTAAGCCTTTTTTACTCCTGCAAGAGCTGAATACAGCTGAAAGTTGCTTTACCCCTACCATAAAATCAGTGCCTTAGTTAAAATAAAACACCCCAGAATCTGTTTTCCCTTTGGCCCATTTCAGTTCTGTTTGAATGGCTTGAGAATATGTTTGGATAAAATGAGAATAAAATAGCCTTCCTCCAATTTCTCGGGGTTGGCGCTGTGCCTGGCAGCCACATTCTTCAGTGGCTTTGTCCTTTTGTCTAGGTTTGTATTGCTTCAGGGGAACAAAAAAAAAAAACATGTATAGTCCGTTATCCAATGAATGAATATCCAATGAGGTCATATGTTGCTGTACATTACATTTCTAATTAAGTGTGCTGAATTCTGAACACCATACACTGCTATAGATTATTGATAGGACATGACTGAGCAGGCATTAGTGCCATTAAGTTAATCAAAATGATCCATTTAAATTTATAGATTCATATTCTGTCACGATTGGTAGATGAGAACAGACGGAACACAGGTTAATGTATATTTTATACTAGTTAACCCTCCCATTAACTAGTCAGCTAACGACTAGATTAACATGTTTGAGCTGGGCTGATGATTCCATCTTGACATCAGTAGCCGTATTTCCATTCACATATATTTAATTGCATTTTGAAGTATCCCATTAGAAAATCTGCATGGAAAACTTCCTCAATTACGGTAAAAAGATTTTGCTTTTATCGGAAAAAGAGTTGATGTGCTAAATGGATTATTCCGCCTTCGCAGAATAATTTCTGACATGACTGATCAGCTGTTTCTGCTGCGCGCAAATGCTTGTCTTCGTCTCCGGACAACATGAAACATGGCCAATACTAGGTGACATGAAAGAACAATTAAAACCTCTCTACGTCTTTTTTTTTATCATAGATGGTTGGATGGCCAAGGTGACGTGTTTAGTTTCCGATTCACAACCTCTACTTCTTCTTCTACTCTGTTTACTGGCAGATTACAGCCATGCGTAGCCTATAGCACCAACTTCTGACCAAACTACATACATACAAGTACATACACAAAATTTGACCTCTGCATTTAACCCATCCTAAGCATTTAGGAGCAGTGGGCTGCCGTCAGCGCCCAGGGAGCAACTTTGGGGTTTAGTATCTCGCTCAAGGACACTTCGACATGTAGTAGGAACCGGGGATCGAACCGCCAACCTATTTATCACCTATTCTAATTTTTGTATTTTTTCTTTTTTTACTGGTTTGATCATACTGGTTTTGGCACAAATTACAATCACATGACTTTGGGTAGGAAGGCAACATAAATCCAATAGTTTGTTTCTCCTCTTCTACCTGTAGTCACACAGGGAGTTGTTGTCCTGGAGGAAGGTAGATACCTTCAAAACGACATAAAGCGATGGTGTCTACCTTTGGGCGAAAGTATTTCATGTTGACGGAAATAACTTTCCTGGCTCCAGCAATAATGTGTAACCTTAAATGAGGCTCTATTTCACCTTTAAGATACTTTCCCACAGTTATCCCAAGTTTCACGTCGAACCGTAGTGTATATACACCACAGGCCCTTCGGCATCTATGAGTGGTGGAGTATTTTTATCTGAATGCAGTTCTCGAGGGGAGTGAGACTGCCGAACGCCCACGCTGCCTCGCTGACAGCCTTCAAACTATAAGCAACAGCACTGAGATGCACTACCTCAGTCTGTGTCATTGCAACGTACCTGCTTTGACGGTCTTATGGCAAATGGATGCCCCCCCCAGTGACACACATGCAAACACACATCCCCACACACATAGAGCCAATGACATCAAGTGCTGATGGTGCGCCTGCAACCAAAAACTGCTGAAAAGTGACCCTGGCTGCGCCCTTGTCACCGGCTCGGGGTAACAAGTGAATGGAAATTGGTTTTACCTGAGTCAGGTAATCATTACTAAATGAATTTGCTCCTGAGCCAAGGGTATAAGTGGGATAAATATATATCTCTGAGATGAATACAAATTTCACTTATGTAATGAAAGGCCGGCTGGTTATTGATTTTGGAGGTTGCACTCTGCATGCTTTTCATCGCTGGCCTGTTCTACATTAGAATGATGAGTTTTCAATTTGGCAGGTGTTTATATGAAACTGTCAACAATTATAGCAACGGTGATTTTAATGTTTTGTTGTTTTTCTGCAGGTCCTCTCGTCCACGATACCGATATGCAAATCATTTTGGTTTCATGCATGCATAACGAGCACGAATGTGAATGTTGTCACCGTGTTGATTTTTTTCCCGTGTTTTTGTGCGCCGTCATCATCGCACATCACCTTCATTATCATCACCGTCATCTCCACTGCCATCATCTGCATCCTAATCATCATTATAATCAGAGATATCATAATTATTACCATTGCGACTGTACGGATGGCACAATCATTGCTATTGTCGCGCGTTAATAAAGTGGCAGTGATTCATTTCTCCGCGGCTCTGACTGTGTTCATTACGCCTCAATAACAGATGGACCCTGTTAACTGCACACGTCTGACGACTGCTGAAGTGTCGGCTTCAGCGCACGGAGCAGCTGGGAGGACATGGCCCGTGTTTCAGAGC
>CAKAKQ010037941.1:0-11117 GCA_916700675.1 Helicolenus avius
ATCACGAGCCGAGCACGGCCGAAGCTTGCAAGCGTGAGCCACCTAGCTGTTACATTAGCACCACGGTAGCTGTTTGGCTAGGAAGACACAACAACAAACCATGATATCTCTATACATACATTTATGATCAAGTGTTCTATTACACAGACCTGTAACCGTTATGGAAAGTTAAATTAACATCTGTTCTTTTGAACCCCCCTCCTAACCCCTACCACTCGCTCTCTCTCTGTGTTGTATAATGGTTTATCTCTCTCTCCACACTGACAGACGGACATGGCTCCAGACCCTAAAATAGAGCTGCTCTCATCCCACTCCTATTCACAGATTGGTGTCGGGAGCCAAGAGGATCTCACGCATGCTTATACATCCGCACACACACACACACACACACACACACACACACACACACACAGACAAACACACAGACAAACACACACCCCCAAAGACATGTGAAAGCATACATTTATATGCACAATCATCTGCAGTAAAAGATCTAGCCCACAGAAATGTTCCCCATGCAAAAACACAACATTATCTAACAACCAAACAGAGTGAGATAGCAGTGTCTGTTCAGCCCTACCAGTATGTCTCGCCTTAATTTCACTGGTTTCTCTGTAATTTATCTCTCTTCTTGTGTCTCTAGCGACTCTCCTCCTCTCTTATCATCCTCTTTTACTGTCACCCTCCCTTTTGTCTTCGCTCTACCCTCCCTTAGTCCCCCCCTCTCTATCTCTGCCTCGATGTCTACCTCCATCTCTCCATCTCTCTCTCCTGGGGGGGAGTCCTGCTAATATTGTCTAATTATGCCCCAGATTACGCGGCGCATTATCTCGCACACGCCTTTAATCATTGCGAACATCTTCAAAATGGGATCCATGTCCAGAAAGTTTCTTGGCTGTGGAGCGGGGGGAAAACATGTTACGACTCATCAGCCTTCAGGCAAATGTAGCTGAAATTAAGTTGGACTTGAGTTTCTCATACAGAACTCAGATATCATTGCAACAACAACAACATATGGTCTGAATGCAGGAAGTTTGCATCGCTGTGCGGGGGTTGTTTTTCTGCACTTTTGAAAGAAAGGGAGAGGAAGAAAAAGCTATAGTAGAGAATGCAAATGTATATGTGCTACTTTTTATGGGTGTTTTCACCAAATCGCTAAACAAAATACGTCCACACTGGCTCCATCATGTATTTTGGAATATGTTTTTTCTTTTCATGCCCATAGTAATAAAATCTCTCCCATACTCATATGTATGGATATTTGAGGATTCCATCAGCGTGTGACCTTTTTGAATTGACCTTTAGCGATACAGAGAACGTCCCAAGAGCATCTCGGAGCGGGCCAAAAATGATGCCATGCATCACAGTGGCCTCCCACACCATAGAAATTAGCCTCTTTCATCATCGCTAGTGCACAAGGTCACAGTATTGGTAAGCATGGCCATTATGAGTCATAAGGAGTCTCAGTTGCACGCTGACAGCCCAATTACCCCATGAGATGTGTGGGACTGTGTTTGCCCCGTGGTTCTTGTATCTTTAAAGACTCCCCTCTTTTATCTTTATCAGTGGCGCCATCATTTGTTTGAATATGAGGGTCATTTGGAGGAATAAAGAATCTTCAGTTTTTACATTGTTGTTAGATATGGGGCATATTAGTGAAATGCTGTGATAGTCAAGTCAAAAGACCTCTCAGTCCAAGGGCGCTTAGTTCGTTTGGCTCGTCCGAATTAGAGTGAAATTTACACTTTTGGTTTGTTTTGTATTTAGTCTGGTTTGGTTTCACAGTGCACAAATTAAAGCTGACCAAATAAGAAAATAAAGGGGGTGTACGAAGAAGCAAATGTATCTTTTTCGTCTCGAGAGCTGCCACTTCCACGCAGGGAATCGCAGACTTTGATATGTTGACTTTTATAAATGCTGTCGAAGTTTTTTCACTTTGACTCAGCACTGATCTACTCAGTGCATGAATCCGTTCTCCTCCAGTTTAACTTGAATTACTTTATAAATGTCACTATTTTTGTGGACTTTATTTAGCAAAATCTGTATATTCTCTTCAGCAGAGATGTCAAGCAAACATTGGACATCTGGAGGGGGGGGGTATCCCCTAGAAAATTCTGGTAAATTTGTATGCATCAATTTGTGGTGGAAATGTCTTTGTTTATGTAAAGGAAAACACAAAACTCTCAAAAATGAGTCAGTTGTTTGGGGAAATAACCTCTTTAAATGTGCATGTGGCACTTATTCACTTCAATGATACATTAATGCATTTTAATTCTAGACCCCTTTCAGACAATTAGATGCCAGCATTCTAGGTCATCTTGGAGACGTATCCTCTGGGAGGGCACATCGGAATTATCTGACTTCACTCCAAATATAAGGCGACTGAGTTCGCTCAAATATTGGGAGGGACAATTCTGTACTCCTGCATATTGGTCACACAAACCTATCCCCTTGAAGTCAGTCCTCTCTTACTCAAGTTAACCTGTCGTTTACCTGTGTCCATCTCGACAAATTCCTGCGCAGACGGCCTGCGTTGTGGTTCGCTTGGAAACGGTCCAAGACCACCTCTTGCAAATGGTCTTGGTCCGTTTTTTTTTGTCCACACCAGAGTATAATTACTGCGTTCACAACTGCCCAAACGAACCGCACTAGAGTTCGATTAAAGCCGATTAAACGTTGGCTTGTGAAAGCGCCCTAAGACTAGTCCAACTTTTCAAAACTGAACGTCCCACATTACTGATTTTAATTGACTACAACTTCTCGTGTCCACCTTGCTTCTGTCTAGTCATGCATTTGGAATAGGAGTTTTACTGAAAAAAAAAAAAAAGCTTTTACAGAAATGGCTACTGCGTTATAACAGCATTTACGCTTATCAGTATCTGCCTTCATCCGAGCGCTCAGAACAAAGCTGTGAAATTGCATATTTTACTGCCCATATGAGAAGTTGTTTGAATGTGGAAATGGAAGGCTGCTGACTGACCGTGAAACACCTTTATTCACTGCCAAAAGGTAAAGACTGATGATTGGATCGCATTATGTTACAATATAATAGAAGTAGTATAATCCGAATGGAAACACACCGTTACCAGTTCTCATTAGTCTCTCTCTCAGTTTGCACCTTGGAGCAGTGGATAAAGGAGTTATAATGGTCAGTCAGCAGCCATCTGCTATTCAAATGACTCTCTAGTGGTCTAAACACAATGTGTGTGAATGTCTGCGCTTGTTTGAGAGAGAGTGTCACATAAACGTGGAATGTTAAATGTTATTACTCCATCTAGTAAAACATAGTTTTTGCTTCCAGTGAGAAATTTCTTGAATAATCGTTAACTTTACAGGAAACAAAATCCACCGAAAATTCACAGCTCTGCAGAGTTCTTGGAAAAATAGAGAACTTAAAGAACAATTAACTGAAGTGCACTGGCTTTATAGTGCACATACTGTAGCTCTAGTCACAGTGCACCTCTTTCATTTTCCATTAACATTAAACCGGTGCTCAGGGATGCTCAGTGGCATTGGTGTGGAGCAATTAGCAAGAGTTGTCATTGACAAAGTTTTATTTTATTCTCTCAACACTGTGTTTGGTATATGGTTTAGCCTTGTACTATCATTAAATTTGTAATATGATTCAACCAGGTTCTCTGTTAAATAAGCACTGTGTCTGGATTCAGGACAACATGTTGATAGTAAGCAAGAAGAAAAGCCTGGAGCCATGTTTTGATGTCAAAGAGCTTTGTCAGCCATAAACTATTTAAACTCAAAACTCACTCTCTTTCTGTCTGAAGTAGTTTTAAGAGTACACTACACAAACACAGCGTGAACCTGCCAATCTAAAAGTTTATTCGTTGCATTAAAAGCAATGTGCATTCTGCTGCTAAAGTATATAAGCCTATCCATCATGGTGAAGCAACAGGACTATATAGTGCTGGATCAGGATTAAGTAACTGGAACTAGTGTAACCATTAAAACATAACCAGTAGGGATGCCGAGTCAGATCCAATTCTGAATCAAAATGAGTTTCTATTGTGCTTTTGTTTATTCTTTCAAGCAGCCTACGGTGTATATCTCTGATCTGTTGTGGCAGGCTGGTTTGAACAGGATTTGGCCTCATTCATCTCCAGCTTGAACAAAATACAGAATTTCAAATGTAGTTGGGCTTTATCCAAAGACTGTATATAAGAAGTTGACGTAGTCATCGTGATGTCACCTACTGGTTTGTGGACTGCCGTTCTGAAGCCTCGAGGTTGGCGTTTTAGCCGTCGCCATCTAGGTTTTTGGCCGTCGCCATCTTGGTTTTAAGCAACCAGAAGTGACGCGAGAGGGTCTAGCTAAGTGCAAACGAACTGAATAAGACATTTTTAGGCGACAAAAATGTTACAAGTAAGTTTCATGAACTGAAAACAGGGTTAAAGTTGTAAGACAAAAACACGGACAACTCCCAGACCAGACAATGCTGTGATAGCGACCTGTCAATCACAAAGTAGCCACGCCCTAAATCATACTCTGCTTTATGGTCATTTTGACTCTATATGGGTCCATAATTTACTACATGAACATCATGCTGTATTGGAGAAGACTTGAAACTAGCAATTGAGACCATAAACTCATGTTTACAATGTTTACTGAGGTAATAAATCAAGTGAGAAGTAGGCTCATTTTCTCATAGACTTTTGCAACCAGAGGAGTCGCCCCCTGCTGGCCATTAGAAAGAATGCAAGTTTAAGGCACTTGCACATTGGCTTCACTTTTCAGATATGGAGGTTGCCCACGGGGCTTTATACAACCAATATGAATCACAAATGCCTGCATCGTGCTTGATCCTAATCCTAGTGATTTGCTTGGGGCATCCCTGGTATAGCCAGCTCTTACAAAGCACTATTTAGCCAACGTTACATTGTCACAAACAAAATATTAAAGCTTCTCCCCATTGATAAAACATCTGCAAACAATCAGGAAGCATTTTCTTTTTGAATTTGACGGTTTTCCTCAAAGTGAGAGGAACAAGATGACGAAAAGCAAGTTCACATCTTCAAAACTGCACCAGACTAGTAAATCCACAACGAACACAGTCTCCAGAACTTCACCGATGAACAGATTCTCTAAAACCTGCACAACTGGTGAAAGTTCTCCCAAAAGTATTTATCTCCTCAAATTGTAAACTCAGCCAACACCTGCTGGCGAGATGAGTTGCAGACTCACATTATAGTGTTTAATAGAGCTTTTTCACAGCAGACATTTTGGCTTGTCATAGCAGGAAAAGCACAGGTGTAATTGATAACAACTGCATACCATTTAGGTGAACTTGTTCCAGCGTCCTGGTATTGTGAATGCTGGCTCACTGGGACACTTCATGGAACTGTGCCATCGTTAACAAAATTTCACCTTTTCTGCCATGACAAGTCAAAATCTCAGCTGTGAAAAAGATTTGTTCATGCTGGGTTAGAGACTATCGCCACCTATTGGTGAGTTTATACAAGACCAGACATAACCACCTGCTGAGGCAAAGCCTCCACATATAAGGGTGCGGATTATCTACTCGGCTCAGGCCCAATTTGTAGCAATTCATTGTTAACTTGGCTTTTGTAGCTGCTGGTGTAAACACACCTAATAGGGATACTGATTATTTATCGTGACCCTTCCCAGCCACACAAAACAGCCATTGTTTGGTGTTGTGTACGGTACGGTAATAAACACAATCAGTGCATACATGGATTTTCGCATGCACAGACTCTCCACTATACAAGGATTTCCCTGACAGAGCGGGGAAGATTAATGTAGACATGTGTGGAATATGAAAACCTGATTTACTGTACTATGATTCGACTAAGTGGGGGTATGTAAAATAGTGATTTTCCATTCCTTTGTTGTGAGCATACACAAGGCAAAACGGTGCTTCGGTGGGCTTCACTGTGTGCACTGTTAGTTAAAAATGGAAAATGCTCTTTGACTTCCAATCCTACATCTGGTAAATGCTGGCTTTCCTTTGC
Source organism: Helicolenus avius (assembly GCA_916700675.1). Classification (NCBI taxonomy): domain Eukaryota; kingdom Metazoa; phylum Chordata; class Actinopteri; order Perciformes; family Sebastidae; genus Helicolenus; species Helicolenus avius. The sequence goes on from CAKAKQ010037941.1 coordinate 5,985, forward strand.
ATTTTATTCTGCTTGGCAGTGACATCAAATTATTGTAATTTCAAAAAAAAAATACTGTTTGTATTTAAAGAAAAATGGTCTGGTAATTGTAGTGGTGCATTAAGAAGAAGATTTTTTTGCACTGCATTACTGTGCACTGAACCTTGGTCGCATCTAGCCTTTATTCAACAAAAGGGGATTTTAGGGGTTAAATCTATTATTAACAGTATGAAGCCAGATTTGTGCATAATTTACATTCTGCCTCAGAGCAAGCATTTAGCTCTGTTGATTGCACTGCCGTCGAGCCAGAATTGAGTTAATTTTCATTCGTTGCAATAATGTGAATTCTAAGGACTTCCACTTCCACTCCAGCGCTTTGCTTTCTGCTAATAGTTCGAGAGCAGAAATGAGAAGTGACATTATGAAAGCAAATGTAGATTTGGAGGACGGCTATCAGACACAGGCTGACTCACTCATTCAACGAGGGATTGACTGAGCAAACAAGTTTTGTTTTTTTTCACATTGTGATTCTCTTCTTTGTCTTCCGGGAAAACAAATTCAAAGTGAGTTACGAATGCCACGCTCATCCATCACCATCATTTAGCTTGCCATCGTTCCCTCTTCTATCGACAAGCCAACACATTCAAAAACCACACATCTCCAACACAGGCAGCTCACGCACACACACACACACACAGTTTCTTGCACTCCTTTCTTCATGCAAGGACATTCACAGCGAGAAAAAGCCACATATTTGCAAAAAAAAAACCTGCCCACGTAAACTCATACAATACTGTAAACACACTTTTATACCCACGTCTCAGCCGTACATAACATCCGTCTGTTCTTCTATGGCTTGCCTTCTGTGTATAGCGAAGGACACATGTATTCCCCTGAGGGTTTGGATCTCACATCGTCATGCTCGCTGAGCTCCAGCACTCAGCTTCATGAAAGACTCCAGGTTTGTTCAACATCAAAATGCATATTCCAGTGAAACATGCCTTCCCTTGTAATTACATGAAGTTATTCCTTGTAGTGTGTGACTGAGGGTGTGTGGAGTCATGTCTTGAACCAGTTACCCCTGTGGGGCTTAATAATCCTATCCTATCCTATGCTTGGTTCTATCTTGTACATCATGTGTTTATGTGTTTGACTTAATGTAGTTGTGTTAATTTGTTAATAGAATGCTGTATGTGATTAAAGAAACGTATTATTTGTGTAGATATGTGTAGTGTAACTGCCATCCCAAATTTTCCATACGGAGGAAAAGGTTAATTTTGGATGTGCATTTATTCTTATTCACTCATCTGTCATTTTCGTCATGAGCTGAGAAGGTATAATCCTGGTTGCGTTATGTAGGACAGCAGACATTTACGTCATGATGTTCATGAAAATAATGAGGTGAAGTTCAGGTTGGATGCACGGAGAGTGTGGATGAAGCATTAAGGTGTTCAATTTGACTCAGTTAACTGGCTCTTTATGCTTTGTAACATTACTACTCCACTGTTCATTTCAGTAGTTAATGCAAAACATCACCTCAATGAGTCCGCGACTTGCCGTAAGTCGGTTTAGTTTACATGGAAGTCCGGTACAACGGCTGCAATGGCAATGGTTCACATAAAAATGGCCACCGCTCTGACCATCCCGCTACATTGATTTGAATGGGAATGCCCGTTCTACTGCTATACTATTTCTACGCGTACAACAGTATTCCTCCACTAAACCGCTGCCTCTGAATTGCAGTGCGTGTGCATATCAGCCCTACAGCAGAGTGCCTTTATCACGGAGCACCTGTGACACCTGCATAGTGACAGAGAGAGATTCCTCTGAGACTCTCAGTGTGCTGCCAACATAAATTATATGCATGGGAAACACTGATATGTTGGTGTGCGTAATGTGTGCAAAATGTCTTTTTTTTAATTCCGCCGTGTTTCATGCAGTATTTATACTTTAACTTGATGGACATTTTTAGTAAAGGGTGGTAAAAGTCTGTTTAAACCGGTGTCAGGAAAGGTATTAATGTACATTAGAGTGTCTTTTCTGGTGAGTTTGCCTCCAGGCTGAGTTCTAGTTGCAGAATACAAAATCTCTTCATGTACAAAAAGCAGTAAGGACAAATTGTCGGGGGAAGGTGTATGAATGGTATCCAAGGGTGGTAGCTTTATTCTTTCCTGACTTTGTGACATTTACAATCCATTATCAATTGGCTTGGCATGAGGAGGGAATTGGCTTTTTCTTCCTGAAGGACACACACACACACACACACACACACAGAAAACACAGCAATGCAGCTATTCAGTACATGTCCTTCTGGCTATGTGCAGTTTTGAATAATGTAAGTCGAAGTGTCATATTACTTTTTAAATGGTTTTCTTTGTATTAAAGGCATCATCAGTATTTTAGCAGCAACGTATTTAAGCAAAAACACTCGGTGACTTGATTACAAGATATTGCTGGATATTATATTATCCTCATTCTTTGGAAATTAAACGGAACCAGGCGGAAATTAATAGAGAAACCAGACCCCTGTGTGTGTGTGTCTTCTTGTACTTGCTATATAGTGAGGATCAAAACAAGTTGTTAACCAACAGAGTGAGGACATTTTGGCCAAACAGGCCTTTGAAAAAGTTCAAAGGCCTGTTTGAGGGTTAAGATATTCACGGCTTTTGCCGTTGGTTGCAAAGGGTCTCATTGTATGGAAGTCTGTGAGAGGGTGACCCTGCTTCTCACTTGGTTTGTTGCCTCAGTAAGCATTGTAGACATGAGTTTATGGTGTCAATCGCTAGTTTCGGGTCTTAAGGTTCAGGTTAGAATTAGGATTAGGTTAGGGTAAGGGTAAGGGTTGGAGTTAGGCATTTAGCTGTGATGTTTGGTGGTTATGTCAATAAGCAACACGTTCTCATCCCAACTCACTACATTGTAGTTAATGAAAGCCTGCTGCTTCTCAATCTGGTGCTAAAGGGGGCCTTGTGCGACGGTATCACACGCCGACGGCCGTGACTAAACGTCGGTAGTGGATGCCTTTGGAATGAGAACGGGCTGACATGAGGGTCCTCACAAAGATAGAAGTTTTTTTCTAGTGTCTTTAACATCACCATATGCACAACGATTACTATTAATGAAGCAGTCGTTGGCAATGAAAATCCCTTCAACAATGATCTTTAAAAATGCACATTAAAAAAAAGGAAGTAAAAGAGAATCTAAGACATAAAATAGTAAAAGTTAATCGGGCTAAAACATAAAGAAGATATAAAATAAGCAATGAAAATTTGTGTAGGCAGTCAAATGGATAAAGTGAATGTAAACAGGAATATGTATATATATGTATATTAGGGCTGTCAAAGTTAACGCAGTAATAACGCGTTAACAAAAATTTGTTTAAACGCCACTAATTTCTTTAACACATAAGGCAACCTGTGTTTTTTAGGTTGTAGCGGACTCTAGCTTAAAGCCAGAGTGAAGATACTGGCATCATATGAAACTAGAAAACCTAAGGAATCCATTGGTATCAAGTATGTCGTACTAGCCTGTCAAGAATGAGGCTAAATAACACCCCAAAGTTATACCAAATTTTGGCCAAGGAAAAACTGGCATCAAGAGGTCCCTTGACCTTTGACCTCAAGATGTGTGAATGAAAATGGGTTCTCTGGATACCCACAAGTCTCCCCTTTACAGATATGCCCACTTTATGATAATCACATGCAGCTGTTGTTGCCTGTTGGGCTTGAGTTTGCCATGTTATGATTTGAGCATATTTCTTTATGCTAAATGCAGCACACACACAATTCATATGAATATGTTTATATATTAGGGCTGTCAATCGATTCTTATCAACATGGGAGTGGGCAATAATGCTTGCTTTATGCAAATGTATGTATGTATGTATTATTGGAAATCAATTAACAACACGAAACAATGACAAATATTGTCGAGAAACCCCTCCCAGTGTACGGACGTGCACACCATGCCTCTTCCCTGTTAGCATGGTGTGCAAACATGCACTTGTGTGTGTATACCACATTGTGTTTCATCATTTTTAGCTGAGAGAGGAGATGGGAGCATTGGAAGAGAGAGTCTACAAAAGATTTTCCTGAGAATAGTATTCTCCGAAAAAAACAGGGGCGGGTAGAACGGAGGAAAATGAGAAAAAAGCACAGAGAAACAGGGAGCTCGAGACAGCAAGAGAGAGAGAGAGAAGAGAAGGAGAGAGAGTGAAAGAGAAGGCGACAGGCTGAAAATGGATATCATAGAAAGAGGGAAATATGGAGAGAGAGAGAGAGAGTCTGGGTATGCAGCCAAAATATCAAACTTGTCTTTTTCAAACACTGGACGGGTAAAATGAGAGGGGAGAGAAATGGCAGTGTGTGTAAAAGAGGAGGACTCCAAATCCAAATTGCTTATAGCACATATCTTCCCCCCTCTCTCACGCACACACACACTCATGCAAAACAGTGCTGCCATCCTGACATGACAGCAAAAGGCAGGCGTCTTAGTTATGTAATCCAATCTCTCACACTGCTCTTAGATGTAAGCGTGCTTTTGTCTGTGAATTCGATCTTCTGATGGTGCTCCAGCTCACCGTTCACGTCTACTGGCTTTAAAGGCCGGCGACGTGTGCGCGGCAACTGAAGTACCACAGCACCATCTGTTGACTGTAACAGGCTACAGCAGCGGACTGCAGCAGCTTGTGCAACAAGAGTACACAGATATAAGAACCCACTCTCTGTTGAGTGGCACTAAACCCGCTCTTATCCTGTCTCCTCCCAGTCATTTGCCTAATCCCTCAGATTGGCTCAATAGGTTTATGTACATTATTTGCTGTAGGCTATAAACTGGTGGATTTTAAAATTCCAGCTATGTGCCGTCTCTGACAGCACTGTGGCTTTAAGTACAGAAAGGAGCATTTCAATCAACCTCCAGCTTTAATTTAGATTGTAGGTGGCTACTGGATAATCCCTTTAAAAGGTGTCATCACCCACACACACACACTAGAATTTTGTTTTTGTTTTTTACCTTTATTTTTTTATTCTAGCAGACTGATCTGAAATGAAACAATGATCTTGAGGTGCTTATCTGAAGCTTTAATGTAGGGGTGTTCAACATCATATGAATCATAGGACATATATTTAAAATGGACTCAGTCTTATATATTAT